>JAQZBX010003084.1:0-67353 GCA_029593785.1 Cabassous unicinctus
AATTATTATTTTAATGACTACTTTCATATTTATTTTATTTTTTGTATTGCATCATTTTGAGTCCCTTCTCACTTACAATTTTTTTTAATTAATAACTTTATTTCAAATTCAAAATAAATAAAAGAACATTACACCTAAAATGATCTTTTCCAGGCACTTTTATCTCATATTATTCCAAGTGTTCACTCAATTATTACTGTAGTGTTTAGAAAGATATGCAGATGAACAAGGATTAGTTAAATACCATAGTCAAGGTCTCCTAGTTAATGAAAAAAAGAAGAGAGAAAATGTTTAATTGTATTCATATCTCATAAAACCAAACCCCATATTCTTTTCTTTTACCTTTAAAATTAATATAGTACCAACATTACTTTTGTTACAAAGACATTAAAATGTTTGTAACTATAGTCCATAAATCACATTAGTTATATTTTCCCCATGTATTATCGTATTCTCACCACCCTGTAGTAGAACATTCTTGTATTTATATAATTAATCAAAATCCTTAAGTACTTCTAATTTCATTGTTATACATTCTCAATCTCCCTAGACTACTCAGTTCAGCCACTATCACATCATTAAATCAACAAGGTATGTTACATTCATTATAATGTATTACCATCAAGTCAAATCATTACCATATATTTACATTTGATCCTAGTAAAGATTATAAATACCTCCAGGATATTTTTCCCATTATCATCCCACATTCCCTCTCACCAATATACACTTCATAGTCCAACTCCAAAAGCCTACTCATTGTACTTAATTCATATGAGTGAGACCATTATTCACATCTTGTTTATCCATTCACTGGTTGATGGACACATGGGTTGTTTCCATCTTTTAGCAATTGTGAATAATGCCACTATGAAAATTGGTGTGCAAATATCTGTTCACATCCTTCCTTTCAGTACTTCTGAATATATTCCTAATAGCGGCATTGATGGATCATATGGAAGTTTGATATTTAGTTTCCTGAGGAACCACCAGATCATCTTCCATAGAGGATGTATTATTTTACACACCCATCAATGTTGAAGGAGTGTTCATATTTCTCCATATCCTCTCCAGCACTTGAAGTTTTCTGTTCTTTTAGTAATAGCCATTTTATATGGTGTGAAGTCATATCACATTGTAGTTTTTATCTGTATTTTCCTAATAATTAATGGTGTTGAAAATCTTTTCATGGGTGCTTTGGCCATTTGTATTTCCATTTTGAAAATATCCATTCAATTATTTTGTCCATTTTAAAATGGGTTTGCTTGTCATTTTGTCATTAATTTGTGTGATCTCTTTATGTAACATGGAGATCAATCTTTTGTCAGATATATGGTCTCTGAAGATTTTTGCCGATTGAGTAGGCTTCCCTTTTAATTTCTTCAACAAAGTTTTTGAAGAACAAGAGTATTTAATTTTCAGGTAGTCCCACTTATCTATTTTTTTCTATTGTTGCTCATGCTTTGGTGGTAAGGTCCAAGAAACTCCCACCAACAACCACAGTATCTTGAAGATATTTCCTTATGTTTTCTTTGAAGAGTTTTATGATTCTATTTATATATGTATGTCTTGATTTATTTGAAATTACTTTTTGCATAAGGTGTGAGATAAATGTCATTTCTTTTACATATGGATATCCAATCATCCAAGCCCTATTTGTTAAATAATCTATTCTGACCCTGCTGAATGCGTTTGACAGCTTTGTCAAAAACCACTTGACCATAGATGTGAAGCTGTATTTCCAAATTCTTGATTTGATTTCATTGGTCAATCTGTGTATGTTTATATCTTTATGCCAGTACCAAGGTGTTTCCTCTTGTTTTTCCATTGTAGCTGATTCATATGCTTTATATTCTGGAAGTGAGAGTCCTTCAACTTTGTTTTCCACTTTTAAGACATATTTGTCTATTCAGGGGCCCTTACCATACCAGGTAAATTTAATAATGGTCTTTTCCAGTTCTATACATAAGACTGTTCGCATTTTTAATGTAGAAGGTTTGTGTATAATTGACATCTTTATCATATTTAGTTTTCCAATCCATGAACATGGATATTCTTCCATTTATGTAGATCATCCTTGGGTTCTTTTAGCAATGTATAGTTTTCTGAATATAAGTTTTTTTATGTCCTTGGTTAAGTTTATTCCTAAATATTTGATTATTTTATTCTTTATTGTACATGGATTTTTTTTCTGACATCCTCATCATACTGTCTTTTAAATATTTAAATTTCTCTTACTTATGTTCTTCATTTCTACAGTGTTCTCCAGGGATCTGTCCCTTGTTTTTCCTTTCAGGCTGTAACACATCCTTTAATATCTCATGTAAATTCAGTCTCTCACTTTTTCTTTGTCTTTAAAGACTTTAAACTTGTCTTCTTTTCTGCAGGATAGCCTTGCTTGATAAATAATTTTTGGATAGCAGATTCTCTTTCATTAATTTAAATATATCATACCTCTGCTTCTCATCTCCATTCTTTCTGAGGAGTAATTGACACAACTTTATTAAGTCTCTCATTTAAGTAAGACATTGCTTTCTCCTGCTGCTCTCAAAATCTACTTTTTATCTTTGACCTTTGACAATCAGAATGCTATATTCTCTTAAAAGGTCTTTGAAGATTTATTCTGTTTGGAGTATATAGTCCTTCTTGAATATTGATATTCATGTCTTTCATAAGGGTTGGTAAATTTTCTGCCAACATTTTGTCAAATATATTTTCTACCCTTTTTCCATTCTCTTCTTCTGTGACACCTATAATCTGTATGTTTGTGCATTTCACGTTGTCATTCTGTTCCCTGAGACCAAGGTCACTTTTTTGCATTATTTTCTATGTTTCTTATCTTATCTTTTCAATTCCAAATGACCTGTCTTCAAAATCACTTGTTCATTATTTTAACATTTCAAATATGCTGTTATATGACTTTAATATATTTTTTAGTCCTAATGATATTTTATTTATCTCAATTTTTTAGTATGAGGAATTTTAGTTGCTTTTCTTACAATTTTTCTTAAAAAATCAATTTTATTGATACATATTAATAAAGCATACATCCATCCAAAGTGTACAAAAAAGGGATTTTGGTTTTATCACATATTTGTTATTTTAAACTGTTCCATTGTGTCTTTTACTCACATAAGTTCTCTTAATTTTTTAGCAGGCTTTCAAATTGTTCTTTATGCTCATGCAATGTTATTTAATATTCTTTATCTCTTTCATCATATTTTCCTTCATCTCCTTAAATTGTTTCAGGTGGTTTGTTTGAATATTATTTATTAGTTGTTTTAAATCCTGAATCTCATCTAGATTCTTGACTTGTTCCTTTAACTGTCTTTTACCTTCCTGTTTCTTACAATGCGTGTTTACCTTTTCTTGTTACCTAGGCATCTGATTATTTTGATGATTTTGCTCTGTTGATGAATTTCTCTCTCTTGCCAAGTGATTTTATTTCACAGCTCTTCTTTTATTTTTATTTTATTTTCTAAAAGTTTAATATTGCCCTGTTTTAATGGTCAAAACTGTGGCGAGGAGTTGTTAATAGAGACCAACCAGGGCAACCATGACTGAGTAAGAATTGGGAGAGACAATTCTGTCTTTCTTCCCTTTCCCAGCTAGTTCAGCAAATGGTGATCTTTGACAAACACATCCATAGATATGAATCCTTCAATTTCCACCACCTCTTCTTAGCTAGCAAGTTATGCTAGTTACATTTGCCAAAGCAAAACCACAGTTAGCCCTCTGCAGCACACTCACTCATCCAAGGGAGGAATCTATTACTTTCCATCTCAGTTTACTGCTCAACTTCCGGTTTCTCTGAGGCTATTCATCTTAAGGATGGGGGATGGGTGGTGTTCCCAGCCCCAGGGGTATAAATTCAATCTCCCCTTTGGCCTCTGCATTTCAGCATTCCCTGTCTCTCCTGGATGATGTGTGTGGCACTTTCTTGACTTGCAGGGCTCCTCAAACTTGCTCCCTTTGACTGTATCTATGCCTTCTCCTCACTTTTAAGAGAGTTGTGCCCTGTCTGAGATACTCGAAAAAAATCTTTCCTTCTCATTTATTTTTGAACATATTTTTCATTATATTTCACTGTGGCTACAATGTGCCTACAATTTAAAATCATAATCTGCAACAATTTGATTGGATTTCATATAAACTTAACTTCAAATGAATATGCATTCCCTATTTCTACACACCTCCATCCTCCTACAGTTTTGTTGGACTTCATGCAAAATATATCTTTTTGTTTTGGAACTTATAGGTTTGCAGAACAATCATGCATAAAATATATGATTCCCACATGCTATTTTTTTATTAACTCTTTGCATTGTTGTGCAACATTTGATTCAATTGCTGAAAACAATTTTTAAAAATTGTACTATTAACCAGAGTCAATGGTTGAACTCAGTGTTCACTTTTTGTGTAGTTCCATGGGTTAGTATTTTTTTGTCTAATATCATATATACAATCTAATATTCCTCCTTTAAACCATATTCACATATATTTTTCAGGGTTATTAATTACTTTCACAAATGTTGTACTACAACCACCACCATTCTTTAACAGTCATTTCCATCCTTCCAAATAGGGACCCTGTACATTTGAATTTTTAATTGCCCTTTCTTACCCCCAGCTCTCCCTGATAACTTAAATTCTAGATTCTGATTCCAAGTTTTGCTTATAATATTTGTTTCTAATCAGTGAGATCATAGATTATTTATATTCTTTGTGCGTGGCTTATTTCACTATATATGCTGTCATCAAGATTCATCCATGTTGTCACATATATCAGATTTTGTTCTTTTTATGGCTGAACAATATTCTGTGGTTTGAATATGCCCCATTTTCTTATTCATTCATTTGTTGATGAACACTAGGTTTGCTTCCATCTTTTGACATTTGTGAATAATGTTATTATGAATATAAAAGTGCAAATAGTTTTTTCAGTCCCTGCCTTCAATTCTTGTGGGTATAAATCTGGTAATAGAATTGCTGAGTCAAAAGCTCTTCCACAGACCCTGCACCATTTTCCATTTCTAGCAGCAATGAATGAGAGTTCCTAATTCTCTGCATCCTCACCCAAACTTGTAATTTATCATTTTTTTCTTAATATCCAATATTCTAATATGTGTGTAAGGTTATGTCATTTGGGTTTTGATTTGCATTGACTTAATGGCTACTGATGTTGATCATCTCTCCATGATTTTTCTGGTCAATTGCATATTTTCTTTGTAGAGATGCTTATCTAATTATTTTGCCCATTTGTAGATAGGTTTGTTTGCTTTTTGTTGTCACGTTGAAAGATATCATTATATAGCATGGATATTAAACATTTATTGAGTATGTGATTTCCAAATATTTTCTCCCATTTTTTAGGTTGTTGTTTTGCTTTCATGATAAATCCTCTGAGACACAAAAGTTTTCAATATTTTTAATCAAATTTTATTTCAAATTCTAAAAATGAAATAACAGACAAAAGGCAGCTTAACAAGTTATGGATGCATTACTCCAAAAATGTCTGTCCCAGAAGTTTTATCTCATCTAAATCTAAACAAAATTTTTCCTCCAGTGTTCAGAAGGATACAGAGTTGAACACAGAATTCTTAAATAACATAATCAAGTTCTCCTTTGTAATGAAGAAAATGAAGATAAAAATGCTTAATCATATTCATATCTTATAAAACTAAACCCTATATTCTTTCTTGACCTTTAGCATTAATATAGTACCTTGTTTGCTTTTGCTACAAAACATTACAATATTATTTTTAACTATAGTCTACAAGTTACATTAGTTACATTTCTCATGTATCACCATATGCGTAAGACCTCGTAGTAGAAGGACATTCCTGCATTTATATTATAAACTACAGTCCTCATCTATTACCAAAATCATTGTTATACTTTCCCTATATTCATATATATATATATATATATATACATAGCATATATTATCTTGCAGTTATCCTCCAACTAACATTAACCATTCTAGAATACCTGTTTCAGCCACAATCATATCCATAAAAAAAAGTACTTGTTACACACATTATAATGTGCTATTATCAACTCCATCTATTACCATAATTGTTCTTAATAAACATTCTATATACATCAAGCATCCGCTTCCCCTTCTCAAAACACATTTTGTCTCCCACCAAACTTCACTCCATAGATGAACTCCATAAGTTTACTCATAATATTTAGTTCTTATCACTGAGACCATATAATATTTGTACTATTGTGTCTGGCTTATTTCATTCAATATTATGTCCTCAAGGTTCCACCATGTTGTCATATTCTTCCCCAATTCATTTATTTTTACTGTAGTATTCAAATTTATGTGTGTGTTTTTCTATTCATCAGTTGATGGGCATTTAGTGTTTTCCCCTTTTTTAGAAATTGTGAATAAAAACTTTAATTTGGATGGTTTCATTTATCTATAATTTTTTTTATTCTTGTGCTATGGTTTTAAGACCTATGAAAACATTGCTTAATGCAAGGTCCAGAGGAAGCTTAACTATGTTTTCTTTGAGGAATTAGAAAGTTCCTCCTTTGATATTTAGGGCTTACATTCATTTTGAATGGAATTTTCATAAGGTGTGAGGTAGGGGTCCTCATTATTGGTTGGGCAAATGGAGATCCTGTTTTCTCATGATCATTTGTTGAAGTGACCATTCTTTCCCAATTGAATGTTCATTGCCCCTTTGTCAAAAATCAGTTGACCATGACACAGAGTACTACATATTGTATGATTCCATTTATAGGAAAGGTAAATATAAATTAATTTATAAACATGAAATGAGATTAGTGGTTATGTAGGTCTGAGGAAGGAATGCTAATATGTGTGCAGTCTTTCTTTTTGGAGTAATGAAATTGTTCTAAAATTTTGGAGATGATGAAAGTACAACATTGTGGTTATACTAAAAGCCATTGATTATACACTTTGAATAGCATAGCCAGAAAATGGATCTATATACAGTCAGAGAAGCATAGAGAGATGGGAGGTGAGGAATTTTCTTGTTCATCTGTTTTTTAAGTTTATTTATTATTGACATAATGAAATTGCTCTAATAATGATTGTAGTGATGAGTGCAAACTATATGAGTATACCTAATATCATTTATTATATATTTTGGATGAAAGGTATGCTTTATTAATATGTATCAATAAAGTTGATTTGTTAAAAAAAAACTAACTAAAAACAAATTAGTTTGCCATGAATATGAGGATTGTTTTCTATTCTGTTTGGTTCTATTGGTCTATATGTCTGTCCTTATACCAGTACCACATTTTTCTGATTACTATGGATTTGTAATAAATTTTAAGTTTGTAAAATGTTAGTCTTACAATTTCATTCTTCTTTCCAAAGATGACTTTAGCTCTTCAGCAAGCATTAATTATCCATGTAAATATGACTGGCTTTTACATTTGTGTAGAGAAAGTTCTTGGAATGTTGATTGGTATTGTGAATAATCTGCAAATCACTTTGGGTAAGATTGATACTTTGACATTATTAGTTGAATAATCCAAGTAAATGGAATGTCTTTCTATTATTTTGGGTGTTTCTTTGATTTCTTTTATCAATGTTTTGTAACTTACTGGGTACAAGGTTTACATACTTGGTTAAATTATTACTTGGTATTTATTATTGTGTTGCTATTGTGAATGGAATTTCTGCTTGTGTTCTATTTCTGATTGTTCTTTGTTTGTGTATAGAAATACTATTGATTTTACGGTGTAGTTTTTGTAATGTGCCACATTTTTTAATTCATTTATTAGCTTTGGAAACATTGTTGTGGATTTTTCCATATTTTCTGTAAATAGTATCATGTCATCTGTAAGTAGGGAAAGATTTTTTCCATTCCAATTTGGATACCTTTTATTTATTTTTTCTTGCCTAATGCTCTGGCAAGAAATTCCAGTAAAATTGTGAAGAAGAATGGTAATAGTTGGCATTGTTTTCTTGGTCCTGATCTTAGAGGGAATACTTTCAATCATTCACCATTAAATATGAAGCTAGCTGAGGGCTCTTCATATATGCTTTTTTTGGTAATGAAAGTGATTTTATTTTCTGACTTTAAAAATTCATTTAATAGATTTACTTTCTAGTATTTAGATATAATAAAGCATTCATTTGGACAAGCTATAATTTTTCCCCTCAGTCTCAGAGTTCTTTTTTTTTTAAAGGTACTTAGATTACAAAAAATGTTATATAAAAATTATAGGGGAATTCCATGTGCCCCACTCCTTACCCCTCCCACACTTTCCCACATTAACAACATCTTTCATTAGTGTGGTACATTTGCCTCACGTATTTTCAAGCACCATAGTTAGGTATAGAGATATTTATGACTATTGTTTCTTCCTGCTGGATTGTCCCTTTTAGTAATATTTAATGGCCTCCATCTCATAACATTTTTCACTAGAATCTGTCATATCTGATATTATTATAGATACCCCTGGACTTTTTTGGTTGCATTTCTATGGAATATCTTTTTCCAAACTTTCACTTTCATACATGAGAGAGAGAGATTAAACATGAGAGTAAAGAGTAAATCAGTTTAAACTCTTTACTTATTATAGGCATCTGATTAGGGTTTACTGGATTATAGTTTAAACTATATGTAAACTAAATCCACACTTAGTGGCAATGGTCCAATATGTGTTCATCAAGTGTAACTAATTTTAGCAAAGCTGAAGGGAGAAATATACATCTCTATAATAATATTTGGAGACATCATTACATCAATACACTACTCACATCATTTGATAGAACTAGACAGAAGATCAACAAGGAAACAGAGAGCTTGAACAATATGATAAATGAGCTATATCTAACAGACAAATACACAATATTGCATCCCAAATCAGTTAATTATATATTCTTCTCAAGTCCTCAGGGGTCTTTCCCCAGGATAGACCACATGTTAGGTATAAAACAGGTCTCAATAAATATTAAAAAATTGAACTTATACAAAGCTTCTCCTCTGATCATAAAATAATGAAGCAAGAAATAAATAATAGACAATAAAGGGGAAAATTCCCAAAAGTATGGAGGGTAAAATCACAATCAGAAAACTATCAGGAGGTCAAAGAAATAAGTGTAAGAGAAATTAGTAAATATATCAAAATGGATGAAAATGAGAACACTACTTTTCAAAACATATGGGATGCAGCAAGTGCAGTGTTGAGAGGGAAATTTATAGTACTAAATGTCTATATTAAAAGAGAAGTAAGAGCTAAAATCAAAGATCTAACTGAATTTCTGGAGGAACTATTTAAAAAAACAGCAAAGCAGTACAAAAGCAAGCAGAATGAAAGAAATAAAGATTAAAGTGGAAGCAAATGAAATTGAGAATAAAAAAAACCAATAGAGAATTTTTAAGTGGGTTCTTTAAAATCAATAAAACTGACCATTTTAAGACTAAAATGAAGCTACTTGAGATAATAAAGGAGTTCATCACAGTGGCAGGATTCAAGATCAACATGTAAAAATCAGAACTGTTTCTGTACACTAGTCTTGAACAATCAGAGGAGAATATCAGGGAAATATTCCATTTATAATTGCAACAAAATTACTCAAATACCTAAGAATCAAATTTAAAAAAGATATATTGGATGTAAATTCCAAAAACTATCAAAGACTTCTAAGAGAAATCAAAGAAGATCTAAACAAATGTAAAGACATTACCTGATCATGGGTCAGAAGACTAAATATTGTGAAGATGACAATCATACCCCAACTGATTTATAGCTTCAATGCAATCCCAATCAAAATTCCAAAATTCTACTTTAGAGAAATAGAATACATAATTACCAAATTTATTTGGAAAGAAAAACCTACCAAAATAGCCAAAAACATCCTATAGTGAAGATCAATATGGAGGACTCTCACATCCTGATTTTGAAATATATTACGAAAGTTACCTTGGTCACAATATCATGGTATTGAAATAATGAGGTCAGGGCAAGATGACATTGGTTTAAGTGAGCACTTACCATCTCTTTCACAGAAGATGGCTGATCAAGGACAGATTCCAGCCTGAGTGACCTGTTCTGGGAGCTCAGGGAGCAGGAGACTTTGGGGCATTGATCTGGAAGGAGCTGGGCAGGGAGATAGATTGCTCAAGACAAACCTGTGGGTTTTATCTTTTAGCCATATGGAAATCATGGACTGCTAAGTCCCACCCTCAGAATAAAGATTTAGGGTAAACCCCAACTACCACTGGCCACCCAGTGAGAGGAAGCATTCACCAAGAGTGGGAGGGTCTGTAAAGGGGTGGAGAAGAGTTTCTTTTCTGTGGATTTGGTTGCTTGGACACCCTTAGAGCTTTGGGGAGCACAGAAGGAGTCTCAAAGTGGCATCAGGCTGAGGGGAGAGGCGAATCTAGTGAGGAAGCCTGATTTACCTAACTACCCTCAGATACAGAAACTTGGACTGAGAGAGGGAGGGGTCAGCCAATTTAATAGTTAGTCACTGAAGACTATCAGAATTTCAACTCCCCTAAGGGAGTCAGGCAGTGTGAAGTGCTTAATAAGTTTTCAAGGGCCTATTAGGTTTCCCTGAAAGGAAGGGGTGGTTTAGAAGAGGCTTGAAAAATCACTTAGTTGTGGAGTACTGGGTCATTAGGGTCCCATTTGAATTTAAAAAAGGGAACTCAATCTGTCCAGGAGAGGGGAGGCAGGATCTGCTCATACAGCCTGCTAAATCCTGCTGCACTAAGAGAGTAAAACCTGCCCAGGGAAAGGAAAGTGACTGAATAGAATTCTGAAGAGCTGGCTGACCCAGTTGGAGGGGTAGTTCAGGGGAGGAATGTCTGACTTGAATCTATGAGGCCCATGGTTCGATTCCCGACTCCTCAAAGAGTGGTGATCCACAGGCATATCTAATATCAAGCTGATACCATAGGACAGGGAACACATAGATATTATTTTTGTACTAGGTTCTTTAGGTCCATTATTTTTCAAAAAAAAAATAAAGGTTACTAAAAAAAGAACAACATTAACTTAGTTTAGTCACTAAACCTGCAGGGAGGAACCTTCAGAGTAATTGATTGATGAACACAGGCAGCCTGAGAGGCTCCACAAGGGCCCAAGAGGGAAAAATTTTCTTCCTTAGCTTTGTTTGACTGCTTGCTTGTGTGTTTGTTTGGGTTTTTTTGTTGTTGTTGTTGTTGTTGTTGTTTTGTTTCTTGTTTTTCTTTCTTCTTTCTTCTCCACCAACCTTTTTTAAAATTACATGCTGCCAGATTGTTTCTACTTTGCTGTGGTCCTCCTTCCTTGATTTCCCATTTTCTGTGTATAATGATTTTGTCTGCCAACACTGTCTCTTTTCCTTCCTTCACCTTTCTATCTTCTGCTTTCTGTTGTGGTTCTTGCATTCCACATTTTTATTAGTCCTCAACTTTACTGGTTTCAATTTTTATCTTGCCTATTCTGGTTTTTTTTTTTATTTATTAACTTTTTTCTTTCTGTCCTTTCTTTTCTCTTTCTCTCTCTCCTCATCATTCTGGCCGTTTAAATCATTCAATATGTTTTCTCTATTCAATTTCACATTTAATTGTAGATACTAAGAATTTTTATTCCTTTACTCTACACTGCTTCATGAGTAAAATATTCATTTTACTAAGTCTAATATAGCCCCTCTTCAAACTTTTATTATTATGTCTATTATATCTTTTCTTACCTCTTTCAATTTCTCTGGCCCTAATCATTTTCATTTAAGAGAACATAGAAAACAGTAAAGAAATAGAACAAGGAGAAAAAGGTGTCAAAGAAAATACTTAACACATACACAAAACCAGCAGCTAAACAAAACTCTAGAGCAGAGAGAGAAGCTAACCAAATGAATAAACCCCTCAAGATAAACGATGACCAGAAGGCAACAAAAAATTACAATCCATACTAAGAAACAGGAAGACGTGGACCAGTCCAATGAACAAGCTAAAATCCAGGAAGAGAATCAGATCATAGAACAACTTATCAAAGCTGTCCAAACAAATATCATGGACGGACATAATGAAGTGAAGAAAGAGATTAAGGATATTAAGAAGGCACTGGGAGAACATACTGAAGAAATTGTAAACATACATGAAAAGATAATGGATATGATGATGATGAATGGCACAATCCAAGAAAACAAAAAGACATTGGAATCACACAACAGCAGATTTGAAAAGGCAAAAGAAAGAATTAGTGATGTGGAAGACAGTATATCTGAAATCAAACAGATAGTAGAAAACATAGATAAAAAGTTATAAAATAACAGCATGGACTTAGGGATTTAAATGACAATACAAAATGCACAAACATGCACATTATAGGCATATAAGGGTGAGTAGGAGAAGGGAAAGAGAACAGAAAGAGTGTGAAGGAAATAATGGCTGAAAACTTCCCAATCATATTAAGGGAGATGGACAGACATGTCCAGGAAGCACAGAACACCACAAACAGTATAAACTGTAACAGGCCTACTCCAAGGCATATACTTGTCAAAATTTCCAATGCTCAAGATAAAGAGAAAATACTCAAGGCAGCAAGAGAAAAGAGAACCATCACATACAATTCAAGCTCCATAAGATTAAGTGCTGATTTCTCAGCTGAAACCATGAAGGCAAGAACACAGTTGTGTAAGGTAGTCAAGGTGCTCAAAGGAAAAACTTCCAGCCACAAATTCTCTATCCAGAAAAACTGGCATTCAAAAATGATGGGGAGTTCAAAATATTCATAGATAAACAAAAATTAAGATAGTATGCCAGTAAGAAACCTGCATTTCAAGAAATACTAAAGGAAGTTCTACAGGTTGAAAGGAAAAAAAAACAGAAGAGAGAGAGAGAGTTGAAGAAGAGTGTAAGAACAGCTAAAAAGACAAAAAGAGAAATAAAAACAGCATATGACATGCCTAAATCCATAGAAAATATGGCTGATGTAAGAAATTCCTTGAGAGTAATAACAATGAATGTTAATGGATTAAACTCACCAGTCAAGAGACACAGATTGGCCACATGGATGAGGAACTATGACCCATCTATATGTTGTCTACAAGAAACCCACCATAGACCCAGGAATTCAAGGAGGCTGAAAGTGAATGGCTGGAAAACAATTTTACAAGCATACAACAACCAAAAAAGGGCGGGAGTAGCTATACCAATATCAGAAAAATAGACATTAAATGCAAAACTATTGTAAGAGATAAAGATGGACTCTATATATTAGTAAAATGGGTAATCTTACAAGAAGAAAAAACAATCATAAGCATTTATGCAGTGTAGCAGTTTGGCAGTTTGATGAAGTTATGAATTCCAAAAATAGATATTGCATTTTGCTTGTAAACTGGTCTGTTAACCTAAGCAGGTTTTATTATTAGGGCATTGACTGGGCCACATCAGTAGGGTGTTGAGCCCCATGCCTTGGTGGGTGGGGACTCAAAGAAAAAAGGCATCGCAAAGGACAGGGGTGGAGCAGTTTTTGATTTGGAGTTGTGATGCAGAATCTTGAGCTGGAGCCCTGGGAAGCAGCATATAGAGGAGCTTGGTCATGAGGAAAGAGAGAAGGCCCTAGGCAGAGAAGTAAGCCATTTACCTCATAGTCCACAGCTGTCCTTGTGGCACAAGGCAAGCCTGAGATCAGAGAGATGCAAGCCCTGGGAAGAGAGGAACCCAAGAAGCCTGAACCCTTGCAGATGTCAGCAGGTGCCTTGCTCCATCATGTGGCAATGGACTTTGGTGAGGGAAGAAACTTATGTTTATGGCCTGGTTACTGTCAACTTCTTACCCAAATAAATAACCATTATATAAACCAACAATTTCTGGTATTTTGCATCAGAATCCCTTTGGCTGACTAATATATGCACCTAATCAGGACACCTCAAAATATAGGAGGCAAAAACTGGAAAGAGTAAGTGGATACATAAATGCCTCTACATTTATAGTGGGGGGATTTGATACAATATTATCACCACTAGACAGAACATCTTGACACAGAATCAATAAAGAAACAAAGACTTTGAATAATATATGAGAGAATCTGGACCTAATGGATATACATAGAATGTTACACCCAAATACAGTGGGATATACATTCTTCTCAATGTATATCCAATGTGCACATGAAATCAATAAAAACCACATGCTAGGCCACAAAACAGCTCTCAATGAATTCAGAAAGATTGAGATTATACAAAGTAATTTCTCTGACCACAATGGAAGGAAATTGGAAATCACTAAGGGCCAGAGAACCAGATTAGGCCAAACGATATGAAAATTAAATAACACACTCTCAGACAAACAGTGGGGAAAGGAGGAAATCTCAAAAGATCAGTAACTACCTTGAAACCAATGAAACTGACAACGCAACATATCAAAACCTATGAGATGCAGCCAAAGTTGTACTGAGACAGAAATTCATAGCCATAAATTCATATATCAAAATAGAAGAAAGAGCTAAAATTGAAGACGTAAATTCACCCCTGAAGGAATTGGAAAAATAACAACAAACTAATTCTGAAGGAAGTAGAAAGAAAGAAATAACAAAGATTAGAGCAGAACTAAATGAAATAGAAAATAAGAAAGCACTAGAAAAAATAAAACCAAAAGCAGTTTGTCGAGAAGATCACTAAAATTGACAAACCCTTAGCCACACTAACAAAGAAAAAGAGAGAAGAGATACAAATACACAAAATAAGAAATGAGGAAGGGAATATCACCACTGACCCCACAGAAATAAAGAGTATCATAAGAGGATACTTTGAAAAATTATATAATAACAAAATGATAATTTAGAGAAAATGGACAAATTCCTAGAAACTCACAAGCAGCCTACATTGATGAAAGAAGAAATTGATGAACTCAGCAGCCCAATTACAAGTAAAGAGATAGAATCCATCATCAAAATCCTCCCAACTAGGAAGAGCCCTGGACCAGAAGACTTCACAGATGAATTCTACCAAACATTCCAGAAAGAGCTAACACCAATCTTTCTTAAGCTCTTTCAAAATATAGAAGTAGAAAGAATATTGCTTAAGTCACTCTATGATGCCAACATTAGCCTAATACCAAAGCCAAACTAAGATGCCACAACAAAGGAAATTTACAGACCAATCTCTCTGATGAATCTAGATGATAAAATTCTCAACAAAATACTTGCTAATCGCATTCAACAACATAGCAAATGAATTATACACCATGACCAAGCAAGTTTCATTCCAGATATGCAATGGTGATTCAATATAAGAAAAACAATCAATGTAATACACCACATAAACAGATTGAAAGAAAAAAATCACATGATCATGTCCATAGATGCAGAAAAAGCATTCAACAAAATACAGCACTTTTTCCTGATAGAAACACTGCAAGAGATGGGAATAGAAGGAAAATTTCTGAAAATGATAAAGGACATATATGAAGAACTCAGAGCCAACATCATCTTCAAAGATGATATCCTAAATGCTTTACTTCTAAGATCACGAAGAAGACAAACATGCCCACTCTCACTGCTCCTATTTAATATTGTCTTAGAAGTACTTGCTTGAGCGCTGATGCAAGAAAATGATATAAAACGCATCCAAATTGGAAAGGAAGAAGTAAAAATTTCACTATTTGCCGACAACATGATCCTATACTAAGAAAGCCCTGATAAATCAACAAAGATTCTAGAACTTATAAAGGAGTTGGGTAAAGTCACAGGCTATAAGATCAATGCGAAAAACTCTCTAGCATTTCTGTACTCCAATAAAGAGCTACCTGAGGAGGAAATCAAAGAAAAAAATACCATTTTCAATAGAAGCTAAAAGAATCAAATACCTAGGAATAAAGTTAACTAAAGATGTAAAGACTTATATACAGAAAACTACACAACACTGCTAAAGGAAATCAAAGACAACTTAAATAAATCGTAGAAAATTCCCTCTTCATGTATAGGAAGATTAAACTTCATCAAAATGTCTATACTACTCAAACTAATTTACAGATTTAATGCAATCCCAATAAAAATCAACATCGTGTTTTTAATGAATTGGAAAAATTAACTATAAAATTTATTTGGAAGGGTATGAAGTCCTGAATCGCCAAAGACATATTGGAAAAGAACAATGAAGTTGGAGGTATCACACTACCTTACTTGAAAACATACTATAAAACTACAGTGGTGAAAAATGCATGGCATTGGCACAAGGGTAGACGTATTGACCAATGGAACTGAATTGAGATCTTATATAGATCCTGACATATACAGTCATCTCATATATGGAAAGGGCACTAAGTCCACTCAGTTGGGAGAGAATGGCCTCTTCAACAAGTGGTGCTTGGAGAAGTGGATATCTATATCTAAAAGAATGAGGGAGGAACACCATCTCACACCTTATACAAAAATGAGCTCAAGATGGATCAAAGATCTAAATGTAAGAGAAAGGACCATAAAGACCTTGGAAGATAATGTAGGGAAGCATCACCAGGACCATAAAATAAGAAATGGTTTCAAGAACGTCACACCCAAAGCATGAGAAGCAAAAGATAAAATAGATAAATGGGATCTCCTTAAAATTAAAATCTTCTGCACCTCCAAGGATGTTAACAAGAAAATAAAATAGCAGCCTACCCAATGGGAGAAAATATTTGGCAACTGTATATCTGAAAGGAGCCTAATATCCTGCATATATAAAGAAATCGTACAACTCAAAAATAAAAAGACAAAGAACCCATTTAAAAAATGGGCAAGTGACCTGAAAAGATGCTTCTCCAAAGAAGAAATACAAATGGGTATAAAGCACATGAAAAAATGCTTGACATCACTAGCTAGTATGGAAATGCCAATCAAAACTACAATGAGATGCCATCTTACACCCATTAATATGATGGCTATTAAAAGAAGAGCAGACTATAAATGTTGGAGAGGTTGTGGAGGAATGTAAACCCTCATTTATTGCTTTTGGGATTGTGGAATGGTCCAGCCACTGTGGAGGAAAGTATGGTGGTTCCTCAAAAAACTAACTATAGAAATTCCATATGCTCCAGTGATTCCACTCCCAGGTATATACTCAGAAGAATTGAAAGCCAAGACACAAACAGATATATGCAGACCAATGTTCATAGTGGCATTGTACACTATTGCCAAAAGTTGGAATCAACCCAGGAGCCGATCAACAGATGAATGTATAAACAAAATGTGGTACACACATACAATGGAATATAACTCAGCTATAACAAGGAATAAAGTGCTAACACAAAGAACAACATGGATGGATCTTGAAGACCTTATGTTGAGTGAAGAAAGCCAGGCATTGAAGAATGAACAGTACATATCTTCACTGATAAGAATTAAGGAAATTGAGGAGTGTCAGAGAGCTATTGTCTGTAAGATAGTTTTACAAGAAATAGAAAGAGAAGAGAAGGTTGTGAGCCATCACCCATATGGATGTAATCTATGGTAAAGTGATAAAGTGTAGCTTATTATTAAAGAGATAGGACAGGAGGGTAGTGTCATTATTGGGTTAGGTGGTGCAGGGGTGACAGGTGTGTAAATTGGGAAAGGTGGGTTAGAACATCCAGGATACTGGGAGGAGATGGACCTGGTCAAAACTGGGGATTTGTGGGTATGAGATTGAAAGTACAGAGGTGGAAATGCTCTTATGGCAATATAACAAGGAAGGGTCACTAGTTTAGGGTGTTGGTTGGGGGTCATTCGGAATAGAGAGCTCCTGGAGAAGGCTTCTATGGAATGTGTGAGTGTTCATCTGTCATAATGTGTTGTAGCAGTGGGTTGAGATCCACACGATGAGTGAAAAGAAGTTGGACTCATATCTTTGGGAGGACCAATTTTTTCAGAAATAGAGTGGTGAAAGTCTCTTAATAGCAAGGGATGTTTCTAATAAGGGAGGAAAAACCAGTGTGTCAAGACCTCTTGTTACATGTAACTATGAATCTTGTCACCAAATGAGTCAAGCCAGGGGGTTGTCATGGGCCCTGGGGGGATGTAGAGGGAGGAAGAGAATATATCAAAGAGGGTGTATTTAGTGGTTAGTGGAAATATTTTTCATTACATTACAATGATGGATACAGGACATAGTAAATATCATCAAAATTTATAAAAGTGTACGATCTAAAATGTAAACCACACTGTAAACCACTGAAAATGTTTAGTAGCTATGTTTCACTATCTGTATATAAGTTATAACAATGCTACCAACCACATATAAAAAGGTTTCAATATGCGGTGAGGAAAGGGGAAGGAGTTTGGATATATCAGAGTCTCCTGTATTCTCTGTGTGACTTTGATGTTATCTAAAAATTCTTTGAAAATTAAATGAAAAATAACTAGACACTGGGAATGAGAGGGGCAAGGTGCCATGGTATAGACTAGACACCAGATATTGCAGTGATAAAAGCAAAGAATTTTAAGTTTTTAAGAAAAATTTTTCCCATTTTTGGAATAACCCAATCCTTTAAATTTATTTTATTTTTAGTTTTTTTTTTAAGTTTTCATGTATTTTATCTCTTACATTTAAACATCATTATGATTTCATTTTCCTATTAATTGTGTTTGGCTACTGTATTTCTTCCTCATTAAAGAAGCTTTGGATCACAGAAGGTTACAACAGGAGTGGTAGAGGATTGTTGGTGGTGGGTGTCAGGGATGGGAGATGCATGGGAGGAAGTTCCCCTGAACATACATAAAATGAATATAAAATTGTTCAAGTGACCATGAGGCATGGTCATAGTGGGTGGAAAATCACTCAATAAATGAAAGAATACTGAATTCCCATCCTGGAGAGCTCTGCCACATTCTCCAAGGGAGCATGAAGACTCCCACAAGTGCAGGGGCAGTGTCTGACAAAGGAGGATGATGTGCTCCTGATGTGCTTTTTTTATTGATGACTAGCCTTATGAGCTTTTGCTCTTGAAATAAAAACTTAGCCTACTGTTATGGGGTGCCTAAGGGTTGTTTTCTGAGAGCCTCTTTGTTGTTCATATGTGGCCTCTCTCTAAGCCAAACTCAGCATACGAATGCATTACTTTCCTCCCAGCGTGGGACATGACTCCTGGGGATGAGACTCCCCGGCAATGAGGGATTACTAACAGGACAACTGGCAATATGACTGGAAAATGACCTTGAATAAAAGGAGGAAAAGGTAAAGACAAATGAGTTTACATGGCTAAGAATCTTCAAAATGTGTCGGGTGTTCATCCCATAGGAAATGCTTACACACATCTCAGTAGGATGTCATAGAATTCTGATGTGGATATCACCCCAAAGAGTGGGGCTCATGAGGGCTCAGAAGACACCCAGGTCCTATGTCAGGGTGGATAATTCCAGAGTTTGGTGCCTTGCCAGTGGACCCTACTTTGGAGTTTGTGCTCCTGAGAGTGACAGATTTGGACTCAACTATGTCTTCTCTGCACATGGCTCATCTGTCCCTTCTATTCAAACCTATACTTGATGCTGGAGTTTGTAGGTGTATGTCCAGAGACTTGAGACTTTTGGCTGTCCAAGCACCAGCTGGGCCCGGAACTTTGGTGGAGCAGCAACTCCTACTCTACAGCTCAGTGGAATCACCCAGGACAACTGATGGGGAGATCATGATGGACAATGTCTGTCCCAGGGAATGAAGAGAGTCTGCAGCTGCAGGCAGGATAATCCCATGCATCTTCCCCATGAGATATAAGCCCACTCTCAATTGGAGGTGGAGTGGACATCACCATCCCAGACACCGCAAGATGGGGGAAGAGCTATGGACTAGAGTGGATTTACAGGTATTCTACTATAGACATATTGTGATTCAAGCAATGGAAGAAATTACAACATAACATTGATGTGGATCCATAGGCTACTGGATATTCTGGGGGCAGGGAGAGAGAATAGCAGTTGCAATACTGGGGCTTTTCTGGGACCTGAGAATTGTCCTGAGTGACATTGCAATGACAGATATTGACCATTTTATATCATCATATAGCATGCAGAACTGTGTGGGAAAGAGTGTGGTCTACAAGGGAAACTATAGTCCATGCTTAATGGCAAAGCCCCAGGATGTGTTTATCAATTGCAATTAATGTGTCACACTATTGAAAGATGTTTGTGTGGGAGATTGCCATAGGTGTGGGATGTGGGACATATAGGAGTCCCTATATTCTTTGTGTAATATTTATGTACTCAAAGTATCTTTAAAAAAAACAAATTAAATAAAAGAAATAAGTACTGACACATTGATCATTGGAATAGAATTGAGAATCCAGAAATATTCCCTCTCGTCTAGGGCCAACTGGTTTTTAACAAACCTACCAAGGGGATGCAACTCTATCTTCAACAAATGTTGCCATGAGAACTGGATATTCTTATCTAAAGAATGAAAGAGGACTCTTATCTCACTCATAAACAAGGGTCAACCCAAAATGGATCAAAGACCTCAATATAAAAGCCAGGACCATAAAAATACTAGAGGAAAATGTAGGAAAACATCTTCAAGATATTGTCATATCTAATACTTTCATGGACCTTACACTCAAAGCATGAAAAAAAAAGTAAAAATAGATAAATGGGACCTCCTCAAAATTAAACACATTTGTACCTCAGAGGACTTTGTCAAAAGGGTAAATATACAACTGACTCAATGAGAGGAAATATTTTGAAATCATGTATCCAATAAGCAATTAATATCCCTAATATCCATTATATATAAAGAGATTCTGCAATACAACAAGAAAAAGCTGAAAAATCAATTACAAAATGGGCACAAGACTTGAATAGAGATGTAAAAAAACACATAAAAACACATAAAAATATTCATCACTAGGAATTAGGGATATGCAAGCCAAAGCTACAATACGATGTCATTTCACACCTATTAGAATACCCACTATTAAGGAGACAGAAAACTATAACTGTTGGAGAGGATGTCCACTTGTAATAATACTTATTTACTTGTGATGGGAATGTACAATGGTAGACGGGGGCTTGTCTTACAATTCCTAATGTAGTAGGATAAACTCTGTCATACTAGGTATATTCCCAGAAGAACTGAGTTCAGTGTCATGAACAAATATATGTACACCAATGTTAATAGCAGCATTATTCACAATTGCCAAAGATGAAAACAACCCAGATGTCCATCAACCAATGCAGGGATAAAGAATAGTGTATACATACAATTGAACATTATGCAGCTGTAAGAAGAAATGAAGTCGTGAAGCATATGATAACATGGATTAAGCTGGAGGATATTATATTGCATTAAACTAGCCAGACATAAAAGGGAAAATATTGTATGATAGTGGTATTATGAACTAAATACCTTGTGTAAACTCAGGTAGTTAATAACTACAACATAGGTCACCAAAAAATAGAATGAGCTTAGAGACTGGAAAGCTGAAGGTTAATCTGTGCAGAATTGGTAAAAAGATTCATAAATCTTTGGAAATGAATAGAAATGTGAAAGCACATCATAGTGTTTTTAACTAGCAGTCCTAATATATGGGTATGACAGTGGTTGAAAGGGAGTGTCTAAGGGTATGTATATTAGTAGAAGGAAAGCTAAAAAGTATAATATGGGTTTGAATAACAGCAAAACCTCATGTGAAATATGAATATGTGTAATATTGCATATATAAATATAAAAAACTGTTTTTCTTTGAAACTGAACAAGCATATGTTAATGTTACAAGATGTTTAAATCAGGCAAAATACATACAAATCAAAATATGGATAGTAGTGTATAATAATATATGAACAGCGTTCCATTAAGGATAAAAATAACAAATACATGAAGTGAAAGAAACTAGACAAAGGTACTACATACTGTTTTAAATATAAATACAAATAAATTAAGAGAAAGGAACAGAATAGCAGCATTGTACAGCAGGCAAGGCATAGAGATTTTGAGAGGTAATTATTATTAAGAGGTAGAGCTATTCTTTTTTGTCTATTTTTTTGTTATTATTATACCAAATACCATTAATTTTATAACTTGTATGGATTTTAAGCTTTATTAATATATCTCACTAAAATTTATTTAAAGGTGTGTTTGAAGGATTTGTGAATCCCCAAAGATTAAGTTCTTAAACTAATCCATTCTTTTGAGGGTGTTATACTTCTATTGCATAAAATTCACTTTGATTTTCACTTTCAATTCAATTGCTTTGGAGTGTTTGATTGGATCACATCAGTGGGAAATAGCACAGGTTAGGTCTCTGCCTTCTTGCTAGATCTTATATAAACTGAGAACAGAGAAAGAGACTGTGGAATTTTTTAATTATTTCATGAATTCAAAAAGAAAAAAATATATTTAAACATGTATTCCTGTGTGTGTGATACCATTTGATTGTAATAAATTTGATTGACATTTAATTAGATTACTTGATAAGATTGCTTTAGGGCTTTTGATTGGACTAAGTCAGTGAGACATGATGCAGATTAAGTCTCTGCTCCCTTGCTGGGTCTGATAAATACCCAGCGACAAAGAGAAACAGACACAGGAAAAGGAAGCTGCCGTATTTGATCTTGACATGTGAGAAAAGTTTTGCCCACAGCTTAAATACAAAGAGAGTAGACCCCTTGAGGCTCAAAGAACTGAGGCCCAGAGAGAGAGGAGGCCTGGTCAAAAATGACAAGCTCTATGCCTTTTCTGCCTAGAGCTGCAGAAAGGCACAGACTTTGGCAGACACTGTGACCACCTTGCTTTGTGACATGTCCAGACAAAATAATCAAAGATTGCTGACTTTTGTGAGAAATAACCTCTTGTTGTCCTCTCTTTTGGAATTTTCACAGCCTTGGAACTTTTTGTTTTTACTGCATATAAATCCCTTTTATGAAAATCAACCCATTTTTAGTATTTTTCATTGGCAGCCCTTTAGCAAACAAAACAGAAATTAGTACCAAGAAAGTGGGGTACTGCTCCCTGTAAGTACTAAAAATGTTGGAATAGTTTTAAAAATGGGTAAGGGATATTTTTTGGAGGAATAAACCAAGGATACCAGAGCCTGATATTAGAAATTCCAAAGCTTCTAGAAAACAATCCCCCAGAGGATATTACCTATGTGAAGTATCTAAACTTGGAGCTTCAAAGTCAGGATTGTAAATGCAGTTATCTAGGAAGGGCTTGTGGAAAGTCTTAATTTCTGGATCCCTGTTTCCTGCATGTTAAACCAAAAAGCCTTTTGTGAGATTTTTATTGAATGAAACCACTGTCAGCATGGTTGAAAAGGCATAGGGAGGGTAGAAATTGAAGGGAAAACAGCCTCAAGTGGAAATCCAAGGAAGTTGAGGATTGAACTTAAGATCTCCTCAAGCCAAGAGAAGGACCACATCCATGTGTGAAGAAAGGGTGAATTTGCCCCTGAATTTGAAGAGTATTGGCATTCCAGTTCATTGTTCAGGGTGATTTTGGATGCCCCAGGCTACAGGGAGGGTGGAGTGCATTCATCAGTGTTGGGGACAGTTAGATCACCACCCCACTACTTTGAACAGCTTAGGCTTGTTCCCCACAATTAGGGAGTCAGGTCACCACCACACTGTTATGAAGGTTCTGGGCTTGTATGCCAGAGATTAGGGAGTATGTTGTCATTGGCTCATTTTTACTAAGGTGGTTGAGACTGTACTCCAGAGATTGGGTAATGTGTGGCCATTATCCCAATGTTATTGGATGGTTAGCTCTGTAACTTGATCACCATCCAGAAGCTTGAAGAGGGCAGTATAGAAAGTACAGCTGTTTGGCAAGCCTGTGGAAAGGGTGGGCCCCCATGAGGCTCAGAGTAGAAGAAGATATCATTCTAAGGCTAACTCATTGACTTTGAAATCTAAGAAGTATGCTCTGCATATTTTTAGAACTATTTGGGATACTTGACTCATTTTCTACCTCCCAATTTCTCCTTATGGTAATGCAAATATTTATCCTTTGTATGTTCTTTGTGTACTGGAAGAGAATACCTTGTTTTCTAAGTTTCAGAGGTCTACAGTGAGAGGGAATTTTTTCCCCAAGCAAAACTGCATGCCTAAATTGATGATTTTTTTTTTTTTTGGTATTTAGCATTGCTACCTAATTGATTTAAGATTTTTGGAATGTAGTGATGTAATGAATGTATTTTGCATACAGAAGTGCATGCCCTTTTGGTATTCAGAGGATGGAGTCTGGCACTTTGAGATTTTTTTTTTTGAATTCTAAAAAGAGAAAGATTATGTTTTTAAAATAATTTGTTCCTGTGGCATTGAATTAAATTTGGTTGAGAAGCCTGTCATTAGATTAGATTATGTGATAAGATCATTGTAGGGCTTTTGATTGGACTCCATCAGTGAAGCATGACTCAGGTTGTATCTCTGCCCCATTGCTGGGTCTGATATAAATTCAGAGACACAGAGACAGAGACAGAAAGAAACAGGAAAAGGAAACTCTCATATGTGATCTTGCTATGAGAGATTTCATCCACAGCTGAACTGCAGAGATAAGCCCCCAAAAGGCTCAAAAAGCTGAGGCCCAGAGAAAGAAAGGAGAGGCCTGGTAAGAGACAAACTCTATGCTAAGTTTGCCTACAGCTGCAGAAAGGCAGAGACCTTGTCAGAGATCATAGCCACCTTAGTTTGCCACAAGCTCAGACAACAGAAACAATGGTTGCTGAACATCATGAGAAAGCATGTTTTATGGTGCCTTGAATTGAACTACTCAAAGCCTTGGAACTGTACTTTTTACCCCAAATAAATTCATTTTATTAAAATCAACCCATTTCTGGTACTTTTCCTTCGTAGTCTTTTTGGCAAACCAAATCAGACACAGGAAAGAGAGCCAACACCATCTTTAACCTGCCATATGTGAGAGAGGACTTGAGCATTACTAGCAGCCAAAGGTGAAGCAGAAAGCCCCCAAGAGGCCCATGGAGAAGATCAATACTGAAGAAATTATCCAGATGCTTGTTTGCACACAGCTGAACTCATGGAGAAAGCAGAGCATTCAAGGCTGAGAGAAGCAGAATCAAAAGGGACAGGCCATGTGCCTGATCACACAAAGCTGGGCTCCATGAGATGGTGAACCTAGAGAGGAAAACAGGGGCCTTGGAGGATATTAGCCACCATCTTGGTTCCCCATGTGGCAGCACACCAGGATCACCAATAGCTGACTTTGGTGAGAAAGTATTTCTGCTGATGCCTCAATTTGGATATTTTTGCAGCCTTGGAACTGTAGGCTTTTATGCTTATAAAATTCTCAATATAACATCCAACCCATCTCTGGTACTTTGCATTAGCAACTGTGTGGCAAATTAAGACAAATAGCATGTTGTTTAATTTCCACATATTTACAAATCTTCCATTTATTCCTCTATTTTGGATTTCTAGCTGCATTCTGTGACAGTAAAAAATTATGTTGCATGATTTCAATATTGTTGAGTTTATTGAGACTTATTTTGTGACAAACTATATGGTCTATCCTGGAGAATATTCCATGTTCACTGAAGAAGAATATTTATTATTTGCTATTGGGTTAAATAATCTATATATGTCTGATAGGTCTAGTTGGTTTAGAGTATCATTCCATTCTTGTCTTTTCTTATTGATCTTCTGACTAGATATTTTATCCATATTGAAAGTGATGTATTAAAGTTTCCTACTATTAATGTAGAACTATCAATTTCTCCCTTCAAATCAGTCAGTGTTTTCTTCATATATTTTGGCATTATGCTGTTAGGTACATATATATTTATAGTTGTTACCTCTTGGTGAATTGACCCCTTTATCAGTATATAATGACCATATTTGTCCCTTATAATTGTTTTTTATTAAAGTCTATTTTATGTGATATTTGTATAACTATCCCTGCTCTCTTTTTATTACTACGTACATGATATAGTTTTTCCTGCTTTCACTTTCACCTACTTATATCTTTGAATTTATGTGAGTCTCTTGCAGACATAATGTAACTGGGTCATGCTTTTTGATCCATTTTGCCATACTCTGCCTTTTGACTGGTTAGTTTATTCCACTTACATTTTTTTAAAAAACTACTGATAATGTAGGGCTTTCTTCTGGCATTTTGCTATTTAGCTTTTAAAGTCATTTCTTTTCTTTCTTTTTTTTTGCCTCTCAATTCTTCCATTAAGTATTACTTTCATACTTATTTGATTTTTTGTGTTCTATTATATTGAGTGACTGTTCATTTTATATCTGGTTATTTTTTCTTCTATTTTCCTTGTGGCTAACATAGAGTTAAAATGTGACATCTTAAACATATAACAACAATATTTGACTTGATACCAACTAAATTCAATAGTATACACATGTATGCACATTCTTTTCACATACCCCTCTCTCTCCCACCTATTTTTTATACTTGTTGTCACTTACATCTTTATAAATTATGTTCCAAAACCATAAATTTATACTTGCATTTTATGCATTTGTGTTTAAAATCTGGAAATATAAAGTAGTGGAGATACATAACAAACAATATACAACAATAATACTGGCATTTATAATTACACAAATGGTCACCTTTACTGCAGGTGTTGATTTCTTTATGCCTCTTTGAACCACTGCTTAGTGATCATTTCTTTCAGTCTGAAGAATTCACTTTAGCATTGCTGCAGAGCAGGTGTAGGTTTAAGAATTAACTCAGCATTTATTTATTTTGGAAAGTCTTAAACTTGCCCTTATGTTTGAATGAATGTCTCAGCAGATATAGAATTTGTGGCTGGCCATTGTTTTAGCTTGTGCATTTCTACTGCAAGCTCCAGTCTGCTGTTAGAATGCTCTGGGTAATTTTTTTCACATTTTTATTTTTTTAAGGTTACTTTGATTACATAAATGTTACAGAGAATATATAGGGGATTCCCATATGCCCCACTGCCCACACCTCCCACATTTTCCCATATTAGTAACATCTTTCATCAGTGTGGTACATTCATTGCAATTGATAAGCACATTTTGGAGTATTGCCACTAAGCATGGATTATTGTTTACATTGTAATTTACACTCTCTGCCATTCAAATCTGTAGGTTATGGCCAGATATATAATGGCCTGTATCTGTTGTTTTAATGACATTCAAGATGATTCCCAAATCCCAAAAATGCCCCTACCCTATTACACATGTTTTTCCCTCTCCCTCACCCCAGAACATCCATGGGACACTGGCTCCACAACAATGGTATTTCCTACATTGCTATAATCACAAGTATATAGTAGAATACTAGTAAGTTTATTTTTGCCACAGTTCATTTCCCAATCCTGTGGAATCTGAGATGGTGATGCCCACATCACCATTAATTGAAGGGGCTTTAATCCCATACATCCAATGGATGAGAATCTCTTCCTTGCAGTTGTAGGCACTCTCAGTTCCTTGATATGTTGTTTGTCCATCACCTCCTCCCCATTAGTTGTCCTAGGTGAATCCATTGAACTAAAGAGTAGGTGTTGCAACTCCATTGAGATTTAGGGTTCAGTTGGCACATGGGAAGAACAAAAATTTAAGTCTCTTGGATTTACACCTACTAACTCTAGTACTAATAGGTTCCAATAGAAGGACAGAAGTATCTTGCATGGGGAAACTGCTGCTGAGTCTAAGTCTGTCACACTGGGAAGCATAAATACCAGATTAGGCTCCAGTGGCAAAGCACCAAACTTTTAAGCTATCTGCCCTGACTACAGTGTCTGGATGTCTCCATATCCCTGAGGAGCTTCGCTATTTGGGGTAGTACCTACTTTGGTTGTAAATGTGTTGAGATGTGCATAAGCGCTACCTCTGGAATGGCCCCCCAACTCACTTTCATGTCTCTTAGCCATAAAAACTCATTTGTCTTTAGCTTTTCCCCCTTTTGTTAAAGGCCTTTTTTTCCCCAGATGCATTGCTTATTAGTACTTGGTAGCAATCCTGTAGTGTCATGAAGGCTGATCCCTGGGAACAGTGTTCCATGCTGAGGGGAAGTTATTGCTTTTATATGCTGAGTTTGGCTTAAGGAGAGGCCATATTTGAGCAAAAAGTAGGTTCCCCATAGGTAACTCTTAGGTACCCTGTATCACTAGGCTAAATTTCAATTTCAGGAGCAAAGGTTCATAAGCATAATTATTAATATCAAGGGCCCTTCAATAGACCATCCTTCTTCACAATTCACTGTCACTGTGCTTGAGACATTCTTCTTGTTCCATTAGACAATGTGGCAGAACTCCTCTGGTTGGAAATTTGGTATTCTTTTGGTTATTGTGTGAATCTCCACCCATCGTGACAATGCCCCAGGAACATTTTAACACATTTATATGCCTTATATGTATACTGAGGTGAAGTTTCTCCAATGTATCCCCCCTCACTGACACCCCAAATCAATTGATCCTCCCCTGCCACAGCTGTAACTCTTCTGTGGTGTAAAACTTCTTCAATAATGAAGCCAATAAAATAACCACATACAATTAATAAGAAAATAAAACAACAATGGGTTTTATACATAAAAAGTCAAATACAGAAAAAAATAATATAAAGTAAAAGTAAAATCATATTTTAAAAATTAGGATATTAAAAAATAATGAAAAAATATTTTTTTAAACTTTTTTTTGACATTTTGCCTTTCATCACTGTAAGACTGTTGTCCTATATGTACAGTGACATTTTCTTCCTTTTATTCCCCCAGTGTCTTAGTTTTTTTTTTTTTTCATTTTTTCTTCAAAGAAGTTTAAGGACACAGTAGAATCATGTCCAGAACAAGGGATTCCCATATACGCAACAAACTACCCCCCTTACCCCTTTCCCACATCAATAACATTTTGTGTGTGGGTGGTATATTTGTTACAATTGATGCACAAATACTGGAACAGAACTACTAACCATCTACAATGATTCACATTATGGTTTATATTTTAGACCATGTACTATTATAAAATCTGATAAAATTTTTCATGTCCTGTATTCATCATTGCAGGATACACCATGAAATCACCCATAAATGCCCCTTGTTCCATCTATTTTATCCCTCCCTCCCCTTCCCCTTTGGGCCCATGATGAACACCAGGTTTCACTCCTTGAAGGACAAGATTCAGAGTTACTTGTACATTCACTGAAGGTCTGACACACTGGTCTGTCTTCCCATACTAGGCACTGCTGATGATCTCAATTGACACCTATCCCTCTGTTTGAAAACACAGCAAGACTCCCTAGGATTGGAGTCTAACACCTTCCCACTCATTATGTGGGTTTCTACCCACTGATGCAGAACACTATGCCAAAATGATCTCTCACATGCTTCCTAAAAGCCTTGCCCAGGTGTGCCCTGCCCCAAATGCACCCCATCCAAGACCCTAAACCATTAAATTTTCCTTGTCATATTGCCAAATGAGCATCCTGAACATTGTAATTTCATCCACGCATCCACCAATCCCCAGGTTTCACCTGCTCCCTTCCCCAACCCTCCCCCTAGTTCCAGGTACCATCCAACCCACTCTTCCCAAATTACTCCTGTGTCAAACCTGCACCACCCAACCCATTATTATAACTATGTCTTTGTCATGTCCCATCACTGCACAACTACATGCTTCCACCTTGTCATAGATTTTGGCCACATGGGCATTGGCTCACAAACTTCTTCTCCTTTTCTATTTCCTGTAAACATATCTTCCAGACTCTAGCTCTGTGAGTCTGCTCAGTTTGCTTAATTTATATCAGTGAGGTCATGTAATATTTTCCTTCAATACCTGGCTAGCTTCAATCAACATAAGGTCCTCAAGATTCATCCATGTTATCCCATGTGTTAGTACTGTATTTCTTCTTACAGCTGAGTAATATTCCATTGTATGCATAAAATACAATTTATTTATCCATTCATCAGTTGATGGGCATTTAGGTTGATTCCATCTTTTGGCAATAATGAATAATACAGCTATGAACATTGATGTTAATGTTCGTGTCCTTGCTTTTAAGTTTTCTGGGTATATACCCAGCAGTGGAATTGCTGGATCATATGGCAGGTCTATAGTTAGTTTTCTGAGGACCACCAAACTGTTCTCAGCAATGGCTGCAACATTCTACATCGCCACCAGAATGGTTCCCATTCTTCTGAATCCTCTCCAACACTTTTTAGTCCTCTAATTTTTAATAGCCACCAGTATAATGGGTATAAGATTGTATATCATTGCAGTTTTGATTTGCATTTCCCTAATAGCTAGTGATGTTGAGCATCTTTTCATGTGCTTCTCAAAAATTTGTAATTCTTATTTGGAGAAGTGTCTATTCAAGTCACTTGCCCATTTTTTAAATGGGTTATTTGTCTTTTTATTTTTGAGGTGTAGGATTTCTTTATATTGGTTAGATAATAGACTCCTATCAGATATATGGTTACCAAATACTTTCTTCCATTGGGTAGGTTGCCTTTTTCCTTTCTTGACAAACTCCTTTGAGGTGCAAAAGTTTTTAATTTTGAGGAGGTCCCATTGTCTATTTTTTTCTTTCACTGCTCATGCTTTGGTTTTGAAGTTCATGAAATCATTTCCTATTACAAGGTCCTGTAGATGTTTTTCTACATTTTATTCCAAGGTCTTCATGGTCTTGGCTCTTATATTTAGATCTTTGATCCATATTGAATTAATTATTGTATAAGTTGTGAGATGGTGTTCCTCTCTCATTCTTTTGGATACAGATTTCCAAATCTCCAAGCACTATTTGTTGAAGAGCCCATTCTCTCCCAGTTGAGTGAGCTTGGTGTCCTTGTTGAATATCATGTGACTATATACGTGAGGATCTATATCAGAACTCTTGATTTTGTTCCATTAGTTGGTATGTCTGTGTTTGTACCAATACCATGCAATTATGGACACTGTAGTTTTGTATTATGTTTTAAAGTCAGGCAGTGTTATTCCTCCACTTTCAATTTTCTTTTTCAATCTTTTTATGGGGATGGCATTAAATTTATGTATCAGTTTGGGTAGGATAAACATCTTAATGATGATTAGTCTTCCTGTCCATGAACAGGGAATTTTCTTCAATTTATTTAAGTCTCCTTTGATTTCCTTTAACAGGATTGTGTAGTTTTATTCATATAAGTCACTTACATCTTTAGTTAAATTTATTCCTATGTATTTGTTTCTTTTACTTGTTATTGTAAAAGAGATTTTTTCCTGATTTCCTCTCAGATTGCTCATTATTGGTGTACAGAAATGTTATTGATTATTCACATTGATCTTAAAACCTGAGACTTTACCAAACTCATTTATAAGCCTTAGAAGCTTTCTGTAGATTTCTCAGGGCTTTTATATATAGGATCATGATGTCTGCAAATAGGGAAGTTTTTACTTCTTCCTTTCCAATTTGATGCCTTTTATATATTTTTCTTGCCTAAGTGCTGGAGCAAGTACTTCTAAAACAATGTTAAATAAGACCAGTAATTTTTCAAAGTACACTTTTATGATTCTCTTTATTTATATGGGGTCAGTGGCGATACCCTCTTTCTCATTTTCTATTTTTTGTATTTGCATCTCCTTTCTTTTTTTCTTTGTTAGTCTAGCTAGGTATTTGTCAATTTTATTGATCTTCTCAAAGAACCAACTTTTGGTTTCGTTTATTTTTTCTATTGTTTTCTTTTTATTTCATTTATTTCTGCTCTAATTGTATATTATTTCTTTTTTTATATTTCCTTTGGGGTTAGTTGTTTTTTTTCTAATGCCTGCAGATGTGCAGTTAGGTCTTAAGTTTTAGTTCTTTCTTCTTATTTGATATATGCATTTACAGCTGTGAATTTCCCTCTCATAACCATTTTTGCTATGTTCCATAGGCTTTGATAAGTTTTGTTTTCACTTTTATTCATTTCAAGGTACTTACAAATTTCTTTTGCAATTTCCTCTTTGACCCACTTTTTGTTTAACTTCCGCATATTTGTGCCTAATCTTGTTCTCTGGCCTTTACTGATTTCTAGCTTCATTCCATTGTGGTTAGAGAAATTACTTTGAATAACTTCAATATTTCTGAATTAATCAAGAGTTGTTCTGTAATCTAGCATGTGGTCTATACTGGAGAATGATCCATGTGCACATGAGAAGACTGTATATCTTGCTGTTTTTTGGTGTAGCGTTCTGTATCTGTCTATTACTTCCAGCTCCTCTAATATATTATTCAAAGTCTTTGTTTCTTTATTTATTCTGTGTTGAGATGTTGTCTCTAATGTTGATAATGTTGTATTAAAGTCACCCAGTATAATTTTAGAGGCATCTATTTATCCACTTATTTTTTCCAGTGTTTGCCCTATGTATTTTGAAGCAGCCTGACTTGGTGCATAAATGTTTATGATTGTTCTTCATTCTTGAAAGATTACTCCTTTTACTAATATGTAGTGTCTGTCTTTGTCTCTTACAATAGTTTTGCATTTAAAGTCTATTTTTTCCAATAATAGTATAGCTACTTCTGGCATTTATTGGTTAATGATTGCTTGTAAAATTTTTATCCTACCATTCACTTTCAGCCTTCTTGCATCACTGGGTCTAAGTTGGGTTTCTTCTTGAGAGCATATAGATGGGTCATATTTCCTTATCCATGCTGCCAGTCTGTGTCTCTTGACTAATGAGTTTAGTCTAATAACATTCAATGTTATTATTTTCATGGAATTACTTAGATTACCTATATTTTCTTTTGGTTTATGTATGCCATATTTTTTTTATTACTCTTTTTAATTGTTCTTATACACTCCTCCGACTCCCTCTCTCCTGTTTTTTATTTTCCTTTCAACCTGCAGAATACCCTTTAGTATTTCTTGAAGTGCAGCTTTCTTATTAACATACTCATTTACATTCTGTTTGTTTGTGAGTATTTTGAACTCTCCCTCATTATTGAATGCCATTTTTGCTGTATAGAGAATTCTTGGCTGGAAGTCTTTTTTCTTTTAACACCTTGATAATGTCATACCTTTGCCTTCTTGTCTACATTGTTTTAGTTGAGAATTCAGCACTTAATTTTATTGAGCTTCCTTTGTATGTAATATTTTCCTTTTCTCTTGCTGCTTTCAGTATTCTCTCTTTGTCTTGAGCATTGGACAATTTGACAAATTGATAAGTTGTCTTGGAGTAGGTCTATAGAGATTTATGTTCTTTAGCATTTGTTGTGCTTCTTGGATATGTACGTTCATCTCCTTTAATAGGGTTGGGAAGTTTTCAGCCATTATTTCCTCCAACACTCCTGCTGTCCCCTTTCCCTTCTCTTCTCCCTCTGGGATGCCTATAATGCATATGTTTGTGCCTGTTTTTGTTGTTGTTCAACCCCCTGAGTCCCTGTTGGATTTTTTTTTTATCTTTTTATCTATCTGTTCTATGATCTGTTTGATTTCAAAGGTACTCTTTCATATCGCTAATTCTTTACTCTGTCTGTTCAAAGCTGCTGTTATGTGCTTCCATTGTATTTTTGATTTTTGGATTTTGCCATCCATCACCTTCTTATCCATTATCTTTTTATGTTTGTTTACAATTTCTTCAGTATATTCTCCCAGTGTCTTCTTAATAGCCTTATACTCTTCCTTCACTTCATTAAGTTGAGTCATGATATTTGATGGACAGCTCTGATTAGTTGTTCCATGTTCTGCATCTCCCCTTCATTTTTAGTTTGTTCATTGGACTAGGCCATGCTTTCCAGTTTCTTAGTATGGATTGTATTTTTTGATTGGTATCTAGTCATGTGTTTATCTTGGTGTGTTATTTCAGTTGATTTACTTCTCTCTCTGCTCTATGGTTTTATTTTATTATTATTTTTTGAGTGTGGTAATATTTCACTTTGACACTTCAGTCCTCTTTTCCTATTTTCTTGCTGTTGTCTATGTTCCCTTAAAAAAATGTTAATACCAGAAAAATAGGAAGAGATAAAAAAGAAAATGTGTAATAGTAGTGATAATAGTAAAAGGTAGGAGAGGAACCATACAAGATGTAGGCAATTACATAATTAAACCAAGTAAGAAGTACAGAAAAATAAGATTAGAAAAGTGGAATAGAAACAATGAGACATGAAACAGAATGGGTGAAAATATAGAATGAATTAAAGTCCAAAATGATGAGAAGAGGGGAAAAGATAAAGTAGAAGGAAAGAAAAAGAGTAAAAAAAGAGAAAATAAAACATGGAGAAAGTAAGAGAGTGAAAGAAATGACTACAAGAAAAATTGATGACCAAGCCCAAAGAGGTAGAATGAATGAACAATAGCAGACACTATAAGGATGAAGGAGTGAAAAGGTATAGGATAGTTAGAGAAAACTGGGAAACAAAAGAAAGAGAGAAAATACTAACAAACACAGAAACAAAGGAAGGGTGGATACCACAACAAGAAATACAGACAGCAGCTCATTGTTTTGTTTGGTTTGGTTTTTTTTTTAAAAGAAAAATAGGGCAAAGGCAGGAAAAGTATCAAAAACCCAAGATAAACATGGAAAAGCAGCCTTTTCTCTTGGACCCCTAGTAATTTTCTCAGGCTGTTGCTCTTCAACAATCAACCACTCTGCAGCCTGTACTCTGCTGGTTTTAAGCTAGGTTTTAGTGAGTAAAATAAGGAAAGTAGAAAAGGAAACTTTTTCTTTCTTTTAAAGTAAGAGATCCAATAAAAGCTAATACAAAGACGATGTCAGTATGGTCCCTCTCATCAAAGTTCCAAGGATTCTTGATAGCTTTGCATCACTTCTCAGAGAGGAACTGGGGATCAAAGCAGAGGCCTTTTATATGCTAAGTTGGAGCTCATCCACTGATCTAATGTGTCTTCTTAGGTTAGAAATGCTTTTCAGAAACATATCAGCCACTGTTTCCTCCTGGTTATCTCTGCCTCCTTTTCGATGTAAATTCTCTACCTAAGATGCTAGGTGTGGCAAACTGTCTGAGGAGATCCCCCTCTCCTCTCTGATGTAATTCTTCTCTTTACCAAGGCTGCTGAGTGTGACAGCCTTCCTGAGGAGATCCTCCTCCCTTTTCCCTGTTGCATCAGGGCCCATTTCAACAACCAAGGGGGGTTTAGTGGCTAAAATAACGACAAGGATACTACTATCCACCCTCTTACATGTCTCCTCCTCCCACAGGAGGTCTCTGACACACTCCTTTTGGAGAAGGAAGCCAGAGGCTCAAATTAGGCTCTTTGTCCTGAGGGTGGGGTATAAATGCTTCTTCCAGCCACAGGCAGGGGAAACTCAAGATTTTGTCTGGCTTAATTTTCTTTCTAGCACCCTCCTAGATGATCCAGAGCACTCATCACCCTATATATATCTTCAAGTACTGACAGGGAGGAAGAAGTCTGTTCTCTTCATCAGATACCACTAGGAGGAATTTTACCCTTACCTGATACCTCAGGGATCAGGGAGGGGAGCATTTGCTTGTGGCTGGGAGGGTCAGTAATTCACAGTTTGCTTTTTTTGGCTGCCTCCTCTCTGTCCCCAACTCTCCTGTTAGTTTTGAAGCAGTGTCCTGTACTGCTGTACCCCAAAGCAGGTCACCAACACAGCCCTAGACTACCTCTCAGTTGTTTTAGTAAGAGGCATGCTTTATCTGTCTACCCCATTAGCCATTTTCCCCATAATTTTTAAAAAAATTTCAGTTGCTGTGGCCTTCAACTCATGCATTTCTGGTTGGTTCCTAATGACAATCTCAAAGTCATTACCATATTGCTAATTCATTTTCTTTTCATGTAATTAGTTATTTCTCTGTGTTTTCCTTTTTCTCCATGAGCATATTGAGAATCATCTTTTTTATAAGTTTCTGTCTAAATGGTCTAAATTCTACTCTTCTTCTTTGATGGCTTCTTAAATTTTATCTGGTTTCCTTGGATGGTCATCATTTCCTAGTTCTTGTTTAATCATGTAATATTCCTAACACACTGAAAATTTTAATATTTTAAAGAATCAACTCTGAAAATTAGCCTCTCAGCACTCTGTTTCTTATGTGTGTATCAAATTAGTGATATCACAGATATTTTCTTAATACCAGGAGCTAAAAAAAAAAAAAAGAGAGAGAGAGAGATAAAGAATGTAAAAGTTCCTTTTGCATTCTTTGTATTTTGCTCTCCTTTGTCTAGCAGTTTTATTCAGATAATGATTTTCCTTTCCAGATCTTCAGCCAGAGGTTAATGTGAATTAACAACTCTGTCATATATGAACCTTTGTGGAGCTGTAGGACCTGCTTCCTTACTTAGGCTTATGATTGCTCATGGTCTTAGGAGTTCCCATATTTAGAGTTTATAGGATTTCAAGTGTCCCTTCTACTCCCTTTGAAGTAAGCTTTCACCCCATCCTTTGTGCTTTATTGTGTGATTTATTGTAGATGGTCTTTTGCTCTAAGCCACTTTGACTTAATTTTTTCTTACACTGCTTTAGTTATTTAAAAGCTACTTCTCTGCTTTCAGGAAAGATTCTAGAGTGGTGTTACTGAGACAAGTTTACTGGTTCAGGCTTTCAGACTTCCAGCAGCTAGAATGGCAATGACATACAGGATACCAAGTATGTGCATAAGTGTTATTTTGCTCCATCTAGAAAGGTGTCAAGGACCAACAATGGGAGTGTATGCTGTTTCCACACTGCATTGAGAAGGGGCTGAGGGAGGGGCCAAGAACACCAAGACCTTCTCCTATAGTTTTTGAAGCATTTTTTTCTTGATTGAGCACTCACTCAGTTACTACATCACTTTAACTGTTTTCTGCAGTTCTGAGGATGATTACTGTCTTTTATATTCCTTTTTCATTTTTAATTAGGGGGTGTTTTAGTTTGCCAAAGAGCTGCAGATGCAAAGTACCAGAATTTGCTGGCTTCTATAAGCAGGAATTTATTTGGGGAAAAGTTTACAGTTCTTTGATTATAAAATGTCCAAATCAAGGCACCATGGGAGGTATTTTCTCACCAATGTCTGCTACTTTTGATCCTAGTGTGTTGCCACATGGTAAAGCAAGATGGCAGGTGATCTTTTCTGAGGTTTATGCCTTCTCTTCCAGAATCTACCATCTCCAGGAGCTCAGCTGAGGGCCACCAGGCTTAAGGCTTATCTCTTTCATGGTCTCACCTCTCAGCCTCACAGTGCTTCCCTCCCTTTGCTGTACCTGCAAGCAAGCCTGGAGTCATCTCTTCCACATGATCAGGTCAAAAGGGAAGCCTCTTTTCTCTCTCATATGGCTGGACCAAATATGGCAGATTGCCCTCTTTCTCTGTGTGTCTCTGCTTTTATCAGACCATCAAGAGTGCAGTGACTTCACCTAAACTACACCTCACTGATGTAATCCAATTGAAAAGGTCTCACATTCACTGGAAGGGATTAGTTAAAAAACTTAATTTTCCCTCTTTGGGATTCAAAACAGTAATTCAAACTACCACAAGAGTTTAGAACCATGGCCAACCTAAAATTTGGCCTCCAGAAATCTAAAGCAGCTGATCAAAAAGTACTGCTTTAGCAATCAGAGCACATATATTTGGATTTTAGTGGATCAGGTATTTATATCTCATGCTGGCACTGAAAAGCTGCATCATGATCCTGGGCTGCAGTCCCTACTGCTATCTGTCATGAATTTGGGAATGCAGAGGGTAGCCCATGCAGGTAGAGTGAAATTTTTTTTTTTGACACAGTTTTACAGTCTCTTCTTCAGCTCTTACTTCAATTATTCCCAGAGTTCAATTAGAATGTGGTCTCAAAGTACTTGGTTCCTAAGTCTCCTACCTCTTTGATTATTGTGTTGGTAGAGGAACCAATACTTGGACCTTCCTGTTCCAGCATCTTAGCAATATGCATTTCCAGGAGATATCTTCAGATGAATCAAATATAAAAATAAAATATAACAATAGTTATAGGATACATGAAGACAGTGTTAAGAGGCATTTTTTAGAACTCTAAATGCCTACATTTAAAAAGAAAAATAATCATGAATCAATAACCTAAATTCATACATAAAGAAAACCACACTTTAATAAAATACCAAGAGAAAACTAAATGGAAAGTAATAGAAGGAAAACATATTAAAGATTAAAGCAAAGGTAATTGAAATAGGAAATAAAAAAAAAATAAAATCAACAAAATCAAAATTTTTTTGAAAAGATCAATAAAATTGACTTTTAGCCAGACTGACAGAGAAGAGAGAGAGACAGGACAAAAAAGACTCAAACTGGTAATGAATGCAGGAACATTATTAACAAACTTAAAGACATAGAAAGAACTACAATGTGAACTATGGTCCCTGCTTAATGGCAAAGCCCCAGGATGTTTATCAATTGCAATTAATGTGCCACACTAATGAAGGATGTTTATGAGGCAGGTTTTGGGAGATGTGGGAGGTGGGGCATATGGGAATCCCTATAATTTTTGCATAACATTTATGTAATCTGAGTATCTTTAAAAAAATAAAAATATAAAAAAGAGAGTACTATGAACAATTATTTGTCACAAATGTAGAAAACAGAAATGAAATTAACAAATTCTTTGAAATGTACACATTATCTCATCTGATACAAAAAGAAACAGAAAATCTCAGCAGATCTGTTACAAAAAAGAGATTGAATCAGTAATTGAACATCTATCAACAAAAAAATGCCAGGAGTAGATGATTTGAGTGCATAATTGTATGTAGCATTGAAAGAAGATTTAACACTAATCATTCTCAAACACTTTCAGAAGTAAAAGTGTAGATTTTACTTCCAGAATCATTCTATTAGGCCAGCATTAAAATAATACAAATGCCAGAAAAATAAAATAAAAGAATAGAAAATTACAAACCAATATCTCAAGAATATGGATGCAAAAATCCTCAGCAAAATACTGGTAAAATGAGTACAGCAGTATATTAATATAATTATGTGTATTATCAAGTGGAATTCAAGGAATTCAATGATGGTACAACATAAGAAAATCTGTGTAATACACAACATTAATAAGATGAAAGATGAAAAACAGATTATGACCTCAATTGATGCAAAGTCATCAGAGAAAATCCGCATTATTTCATGATATAAAAATCTCAGAAATTTAGAAAGAGAAGGTAATTTTATCAATATGATAAAGACCTTTTTAAAAATCCAAAGCAAATACATTTAATGTTGAAAAACTGAAAGCTCTCCTCCTAAGATCAGAAAAAAGAAAAGGATGCCTGCTGTCCACCATTATTCAATATTGTACCAGGTGTTCTAACAAAAGCAATAAATTTTATCAAAATTGAAAGGAAGAAGTCAAGATATCCATATTCAGAGATGACATGATGCTATATATAGAAAAAAAAAACATAGAAGAAAGTTACTAGAACTAATAAATGAATTCAGGAAAATTACAGGATGCAAGATAAACATGCAGAAGCCCATATTTTCTATACATGTAGTAATTAACAATATGAAAATGAAATCAAGAAAACTATTCCATTTACAGTAACACTTATAGGATTTCAAAAGAATAAATTTAACCAAGGAGGTGAAATAATTGTTCACTGAAAACTACAAAACATAATTGCAGGAAATTGAAGAAGACTTAAATAAGTGAAAATATCCATTGTTCATAGATAGGAAGACTTAATATGTTAACATTTAAATAATGAAATACAATATAATCCCTATCAAAATTCCAGAAGGATTTTTTGAGAAGTAAAAAATCTTATCCTCAAATTCATCTAGAATTGCAAGGAGTTGCAAATAACCAAAGCAATCAGAAAAAGGAAGAACAAAAGTTGGAGGACTCAAACTAAAACTACAGTAATTAAAACAGCATCATATTTGCAAGAGTATAGACATATAGATGAAAGGAATGGCTCATTTACCTCAAGCAACACATACTCAGATACCAAGCATGTACTCCAGGTATTCTCAAAACCAACAGAAAAGCGATCTATTATAGTTGAAAAAGTGTGGTGTTATATCAATAGAGGCAGACCACCAAGAAGCTTAATGTGACATCAGGAAAAGACATAGCTACAGAGAGAAAAGGTAAAATCTAAATCACCCCTAGTCATCAGCGAGTCTGTGAATATATTATACACTGTACTGTTTAATAATTAGAGCCAGAGTCTAAAAGCTATGTGTGAAGTACATGTTATTAAAATAGCCCACCTGAGTCATCAAGCAAATAAGCAAAAACAAACAAGTGCCAGAAAGAAGTTTTATTCACAATTGCTACAATATACTACCTAAAATATGCAGATTTCAAAAAAAATATAAGGAACATACAAAGAAGTTAGAAAAAGTGAATCTTAAATATGGTAATAATAGAAAATTGAAAGTGAATTTGAGGAAGTCCAGCTCTTTGACTTAGCAAAGACTTCAAACAACTATTATAAATGTTTAGAAACTAAAAGGAAGCACATTTGAGGAATTAAAGGAAGTTGGGATTACAATGTCCTATCAAGTACATAAAAATAAAAAGACAGAAATTAATTTTTAAAAAGCAAATCATATAGGACTTATATAGTAAAAAAAAAAAAAAAAACCTACAATAACACAAATGCAAATATACCAGCAGGGCTGAAATATAAGTTTGAGCTGGTAGAAGAAAGAATCAGTGAACCTGAAGATATCTTGAGAGAGATTATACAATCAGCAAAACAGAGAGTTTAAAGAATTATGAAACATGAACATAGCCTCAAAGAAATGTGGAACAATATTAAATGCACTAGCAATTGTGCATTGGGAATACAAGAAGAAGACAGAGACAGAATCCCATGAAAGAAATAATGGCTGAAATCATCCCAAATCTTAAAAAAAAATCATCCATCTATACATAATCACAAAAAGCCCAACAAAATTTAAGTAGGAAAACATAGATTTCCACACCCATACATACCATATTCAAAATGTTGAAATCCAAAATCAGAGAAAATTTTAGAAGGAGCAAGAGAAAAACAATTCATCATTTAAAAATAGAAGTCAATAAGATTAACAGCTGAATTGTCATCAGAAGCAATGGAGGTCAGAAGAAAGTTGTATGATGTCTTTAAAATAGTACAAGAAAAAATAACTGATGACCTAGTATCCTATATCCAGCCAAACCTTCAAAATAAGAAATGAAGACATTAAAAAGAGAGAATTATTTATTGTTAACACACCTGCCCTTAAAGGAATATTAAAGAAAATTTGTTAGCCTGAAAAACAGTTGCCTACACAGTAATTTAAATCCAAATTAAAACAAAACAAAACAAAGAATTTTGGTGAAGGTAATTAAGTATAGATAATTTTAAAAAACAATATAATTGCATATTGCATATTTCTTATTGTTTTTATCTAAATTGATATAAAAGTAATTTAATAAAACACCAAGTGTGTACTTGGGATTATAGCACCTAAGTATGCAATATATTTGACTATGTGGCATAAAAAAATGGTTTACAACCAAAGCTCTATTGAAATATGGAAACAATACCTGGAAAGTAACTCATACACTGAGGAATAAATAGGTAAAATAAGAAATGGTACAAAAGAAGGTAAAATACCAAACTAAAATGCATACTTGTTACACGTTCTTATCACAGATATCTCAAGATAAATGAATTATATAAAGTCATTTATAACACTGTGTGTTTGCAGTTGTAAAATATATAAATGAGGTATTGATAATAGGAAAATCACAAAAAGGAGAAGGAATAGATTTGTATAAGAAAAAAATTTCTAGATCTCACTGGAATTAATTTATTATACATATGAAGAAGATTCTATTAAGTATGGTGTATATTGTAATCCTTAGAACAAACACAAAGAAAATTATGAAAAATAGTTAAAAATTTTAAAGTTATGAAAATGTTATACTAAAATATTCATATGATGGGAAAGAAAATAATAAAAGGAACAGATTAATAAAAGTGAAATATATAGAAAAAATGTGAATGGAAGGTTTAAATCCAACCTTATCAATATGAATATTAAATCAGAATGCATTAAATATATAATCAAATGACAAATATTGTTAAATAAGATCTAATTAAATGTTGTTTGTCTATAAAAGAATCATTTTAGATTAAAAGATGCAAAAAGTTGAAAATAAAAATGATAACATATACTATGCAAACTGCAACCAAAAGAGTTAGATGGTTATACCAAAATCAGACAAAATAGACTTTAAAACAAACAAAAAATGTCCCTAAGGACAATAAGGGGAATTTTATGTTGATGAAAGTACCTATTAATCAGGAAGATGTAAAAATTATAAGTATGATATATCTAAGTAGAGAAGTTTTATATATATTAAACAAAGATTACAAATTTGAAGAGAGACTAGGCCAATCAAAAATATTAGTTGTATATTTCATTTCCCACTTTCAAAAGTGGATACAATTAGGCAGAAGATCAAAAATGATACAGAAGCAAATAAATTTATAAAGAACCTACACTAATAGAATATTGAAGCCAATAATAGAAGAATACGCACATTCTTCTCAAGCTCACACAAGTCATTCAAGAGAATATATAAAAGCTGATTTTACAAGTCTTAATAAATTTGAGGATTTAAACATGCAAAGTATGTTTTGTGACTACAATAGAACTAAATTATAAATGAATAACAGAAGTAAATTAAGGAATTTCACAAATATGCGGATTTTAAAGAACACAATCTTAATTAACAAATGTTTCAAAAAATAACAAAGGAAATCAGTTTATGCATGATATACATACAAATGAAAACATCACACTAAAACTTGTGATATACAGCCAAAGAAGTGCTTAGAGAGAAGTTTTTAGCTCCAAATGCAAATCTTTAAAAGAAAGCAAGAAGTAATATTAATAATAACCTAATTGTCCACTGTAAGAAAGTAGAGACTGTATAGAATTCTAAACTTAAAACATGAATAAGGAAGGAAAATATTTCAAAATGGGGTAGAAATAAATTACACAATAGAAAAAAATAGAGATAAATAAAACAAAAAATAGGATCTTTGAAAAATCAACAAAATTGAAAAACCAATAGCTAGATCGGCCAAGAAGCACAGAGAGAATACTCAAATTACTAAAATCAGGAATGAAAGAGGAGACATCACCAATATTCTCTCAGAAATAAGGAGAAATTTAATCAGTACCATTAATTATATGCCAACAATTTAGATAACTTAAATGATTCAGAAAAGCTACCAAATTGACTTAAGAAAAAATATAGTATCTGAGTATATTTATAACAGCTAAAGGGATTGAATTAGTAATGAAAACCATCCCACAAAAAATCCAAGGCATTTTTGGATAATTGGTGAATTCTACTAGATCTTTAAATAATTACTATCATTTTCTCACAAATCAGTCCAAAAACAGAATAATAGAAAAACACTTCCCACCTCATTCTATGAAGCCCGTATTGCATTGATACCAAAATCAGGTAAAAAAATATGACAAGAAATGAAAATTACAGACTACTATCTCTTACAAAAAATGTAAAATCCTCAACAAAATATTAGCAATCCAAACCCAGCAACATAAAAATAAGATTATACACCATGACCAAGTGTTATTGATGTAAAATTGCAAGGTTAGGTTAACATGCATAAATCAGATACTGTAATACACTGTGTTAACTGAATAAAGGACAAAACCCTCTCCTCATTTCAATAGATTCTGAAAAATAAATGGCCACAAACATCTTTTCATGATAAAAATGCTCAAAAAAGTGAGAATGGAAGGGAATTTCCTCAATATGATAAAATACATCAATTAAAAATTTACAAATAGTATCATTCATAATGGTAAAAGTCTGAATGCATTCTCCTTAATATCAAGAATAAGTCAAGGATCTCTTCTAGCCACTTCTATTCAACATTGTAGTTGAAGTTCTAGATAAGGAAATATATCAAGAGAAAGAAATAAAACGGATCTATATTGGAAGAGAAGAATTAATCGTTTCTCTTCTTACATATGGTATTCTCTTGTAAAGAATAAATCTAAAAAAATCAACCAAATTACAATTATAATAAATGAGGTCAACATATATATATAGCCACATCTTCAATATATAAAATTCAATTGCATTTTTACACACTAGCAATTAGCAATCTGAAATAGAAATTAAGGAAAATTTTATTAACAATAATATAAAAATGAAAAACAATTATGAATGAATTTAAAAGAACTATAAGATTTTGTTAAATTGAAAATTGCAAAGCACTATAGAAAGAATCTAACATTATCTAGATAAATGAAAAGACACCCAATGTTCATGGATTAGAAACTTAATGTTGTTCAGATAACAATACTCTCCAAATTTATCTAAAGATTCATCACATATTCAATCGCCATCATTAGTATCTCAGATGGATGTTTAAAACAATAAGCTCATCTTAAAATTCATGTCAAAATGAAAGGGACCCACCATAGCCTAAGGAATCATGGCAAGCAAGAGTAAAGTTGGAGGACTTAGACTTTGCCATTTCAAAACTTACTTAAAAGCTAAGAATCAGAATATTGTGGTTTTAGCATAAGCATAGATATATAAATCAAGGAAAGAGAGTTGTGAGCTCATAAATAGATCTTTATAATAATAGTTAATTGATTTTAGACAAGAGTTCTAATACAAGTCAATGAGGGAAAGAATTGTTTTCTTATTGTGTTCTGGACAATGGGCTATCCTCCTTCCTAAAAACTTAATTAACACAAAAATCAACCCAAAGTGAATGATAGAATTTAATATAGGAGCTATATCACAAAATATTTAGAAGAAATCATAGGAGTAAATATTTATTATGTTGGTTTTGGTAATGGCACAAAGGCAACTCAGTAGAAAATGACTAGACGTTTCAACAAATGAATCCAGAACAATTGTGTATTCTGCCTTGCAGAGGACCCTTCTTAATCATCTTTCCTCAAAACTCAGTTTAAACATTCCACCAACATACAGGACTTCTAAGTTTCCCTCCTAATATAAATCAGATCCTCTGTGATTCTGCAAAATGCCATTTTGATTGTTTTTTGTCTTTCTTACCATTTATGTCACCTTGCAGTTACATGCTTGCATATCATTTCTTTTGTATCAGACAGCCAAATGTAATGGAAGCACCAAACACTGTTTACTCTGCTTTATACAACTGGAACCATACTTCAAATATCCATGTGCACACACAGACACAACTCACTAGATAGTTTTATATGAGTGAGTGAATAAAAGAATGAATGAATGGTAGATGGATTGATTTAAATGACTTTGGATCTTAGAGATTAGAGGGTGTTCTGGAATATTAATTTCAATGTATTTTATATACTTATATTTTACTTTTCTTTAAACCACTTGTTCCTACAATGAGAAATGTTTTCCAGGGAGTACCTGAGAAAGCAATTTAGTCTTTAAAACTCAAAAATCCAAGTCTTTAGTTCTATGGACTTATATCTCATGAGGGTAAGTGGAAAAGTTTGTTGTTATCCCTGAAGGTAGTTAAAATCCAAGCTCAGTCACATTGAATGCAGATCTCTTCAGAATGTTTCACACCCAATGAAGCTAGGAAAGACATGTGATACTGGGAGTGGGGGACTCAAGACAATTCATCTTTTATGAGCTTGCTCTTTATTTATTTGTATTCCTCAGTACAGAATAAGTGGTCAAGAAATTGTCTTATCCCCAGCTGGTTAAAAAATCAAGAAATAGACTTATCAGAGAACAAACCCAAGAACTAATATCTTAAAACAGGAAATCAGAAAAAAAAGGCAAAATACAACAGGAAATGATTGATGAAGAGAATAAAAATCTAGAAAACATCAAAGAATAAAAACAGAACATGTACATAACAAAAAAGCCTTTAAAAATCATCTTAAAAATTCTCAAGTAGTTGAGGTAAAATAAATAGAAAGAACTCATGTATAAAAGGAAAGCAAGTTTTATCAATAAGAGAAACAAGTAAAGAGAGAAATTTTAACAAGGAAGGAAACAGAACTACTGTAAATGTAGACCACAGTAACTGAAATGAAAATTTCACAAGAAAGTTTCAAGAGCTGAATGAAGTCAGCAGAGGAAATGATAAGTGAACCTGTAGACAAGTCATTTGAAGTGAGATGAAATGGAGTAGAAAGAAAAAAGAAATGTTAAAAGTGAAAAAAGACTAAGACAGCTATGGGATACCATCAACCACACCAATATTGACATTATGGGTCTCCAAGAAGAAGAAGAGAGAAAGGGACAGGAAAAATATTGCAAGAAATAATGGCAGAGAACGTCTTCAAATTAAGAAAAGATGAGAATAAGCACATCCAAGAAGCTCAGAGAACACTAAACAGGATAAACATAAAGTAAAATATCCCCATCACATATTGATCACACTATCAAATAAAAAGGACAAGGAGAGGGCTCTGAAAGCAGTAAGTAGTGTGTTATGTACAAAGGAGTCCCAATTAGATTGCTAATTCTTATCAGAAACATTGGAGGAAAGAAGGCATTGGGCTGAAATACTTAAAGTGCTGAAAGAAAACAAGCAACCAAGAATTTTATATCTGGTGAGACACTCTTTCAAAAATGACAGGGATATTAAAACATTCCCAGGTAGAAACAAAACTGAGGGCTTTCATCACCACTAGATCTGCCCTAAAACCAAGGCTAGTGGGAATATTATATTAGAGTAGGTAGGCAGGGCTCAAATCTTTCACAAATACAACAGAGGAAGGGCATAAAAGCTATCCAAGGGCGTTGCTTTAGGAATCTGCAGCCAAAGAGGAGTGCTGCACATACTCTAGGAGTGAGAGGGATAGAGAGAGTATGAGACCAAATGAAAACCATGAATTACTTGCCCCTATGGCTGGGAACAGCACATAAACCTCAAACTCAAGGCAAATAACCTTGGTAAACCCTTGGTTCACTGCAGCCAACAGAGTGGGGAAAGAACACTCACCTCCCTAAGAGGAAAAGCTATCTGGAAGAGAGTGATTTTGGCCGGCTGAGCCCCCTTTGAATCTCAAAAAATATACCCTACCCACAACTAAAATAGCCTCAGGGGGATGGAAGAAGGATCTGATCAGGCAAACAGTCACACCCAACTGCCCTGGGAGAGAGAGGAATTAGTTCAGTTAAAAACTAAGTCTGTGAGGAAGGAACTAACCAGCCCAGGAGAGATAAGGCAAAATGTTAGAAGCCCAACTGCCCTGAGGGAAAAGAGGGCAGGGAAAGCCAGATAAGCTTATAGTAGCCTACATAACCTGTGGAGTGAGTGTAGCTCAGTGTAGGAATGGTGCTTCCATATACTAGGTCCCAGTACCTCTTAAGAGAAGGGATCCAGGGTGATCCACTGGGTTATCAGGCACCCAGTCCATATCTTGTGACAAGGAACTTATAGACTGAGACTTTTGTTTTATGATTTTTGCTCTGTTATTTTATATTTTTTATAATTTTTGTCTTTATTTTATTTACCAAAACCAGTTACCTCTTATGTGGAGGACAGGCTTCAGGATGATTGATTGATGAGTACCAGCAGCCTTAGTTCCTAAGGGCCTAAGAGGGAAGCCTGTTTTCCTGGGTTGATTTTGTTTTTTGTTTGTTGTTTTTACTCTTTCTTGATTTCCTTTTTTATCCTTTTGGTTAGTTTTTCTCCTTAGTTCTTAATTTCTTTTCTTTCTCTCATTTTTTCCTCTTCTGTTGCTTTTCTTTCATTCCACATTCTCTTGTTGGTCCTCATTTTTTCTTCTTCTTCTTCTCATCTTTCCAGTCTTGTATTTTATTCTATTTTTTATTGTTTCACTTTTTTTATTCCACTATTTTATTCTTCTTCCTTTGTATGTTTCATGAATTTTCATTTTTATTATTTTATTCCTGGATCTTATATACTTCCATTTTTATCTTTTTTATTATTACTACTATTTTTTTTCTCTCTTATCTCTTTCATTTTAAATGGTGTTAAAACTTTTAAGGGAACACAGACAACTACAAGAGTGTATAATAAGTGGAACCAGGTGTTAAAAGGTAACGAACACAAAACAAAACAAAATAAAACCCAAGAGTAGAAAAAGAAGCTTATCATTTGAATAAGCTCAATATAAACATATGCCTAGACACCAGCAAAAAAATGACAAGTCATATTAAGAGACAGGAAGACAAGGCCCAGTCTAATGAACAAATCAAAAAACAGGAAGAGATGCACTACATGCAACAACTAGTCAAGGATGTACAAACAATTATGAATCCACATAATATAGTGAAGGAAGAGATGAAGGATAGTAGGAAGACACTGGTGGGTCATACTGACAAAATCATAAACATACATAAAAATAAAACAGATATGATTCTGATTAATGGCATAATGTAAGAAATAAAAAATATACTGGAAGCACATAAGAGCAGATTTGAAGAGGGAGAGGAAATAATTAACAATGTCAAAGGTAGTGCATATAAAATTGGACAGATAGTAAAACAGATAGATAAAAAGATAGAAAAAATCCAGCAGGGACTTAGAGGTTTGAATGAGAACTAGAAATGCACAAACAAATGCATTATAGGCATCCCAGGGGGAGAGAGAAGGGAAAGGGCACAGAAAGAGTGTTGGAGTACATAATGTCTGAAAATTTCTTAACTCCTTTGATGGACATGGATGTACATGTCCAGGAAGTGCAGCACACTCCAAAGAGTATAAATCCTAACAGGCCTACACTGAAACATATACTTACTAAATTATCAAATGCTCAAGACAAAGAATACTGAAAGCAGTAAGAGAAAAGAGATCCATCAAATAAAAAGAGAGCTCCATAAGAATAAGCACTGATTCACATCTGAAAACATGTAGGCAAGAAGGCAGTGGTAGGACATCGTTAAGGCGCTAAAAGAAAAAAACTGCCAGGCAAAAATTCTGTATGCAGAAATGACAGAAGGTTCACAACTGTGGAGGGGAGGATCACTGGTATATGGTGTCAGTGATGGGGGAATAGATGGGGAATGGTTCTCCTAGCACATGTCACTAAAGCATAAGAATATGTTTAAGTGTCCATGAAGCATAATCTAAGTGGGTGGAAACCCACACAATAACCAACAGAATATTGAATTGCCATCCTGGGGAGTTATGCTGCATTTTCTAAAATGCAAGCAAGAATACCCTGAGTACAAGGCCAGTGCCTAGTGAAGGCAGTGCCTAGTGACAATACAACAGGCCTTTGATATAGATGATTTTAGTTATGAACCATTTCTTGTAAAATTGAAACTTAGCCTATTGTTATATATTGCCTACTAATTTACTACTAAAATCCTTCTTGTTTCTCCAATGAGGCCTTTCTCTAAGCCAAACTCAGCATATAAATGCACTCACTACCTTCCTCCTGGCATGGGATATGACTCCCAGGGATAAGCCTCCCTGGCACCAAGGGATTATTACTAAGTGCCAACTAGATATAAATATGGAGAAACACCTTGACTGAAAGGGGGAAAGATTAAATACAAAGGAGTTTTTCTGGATAAGAAACTTCAATGTGAGTCGGGATGTCATTCTAGAGGTTATGCTTATGCAAGTCTCAGCAGGATCTCATTGAGTGCCACCATAAACAGTGCCTCAATTAATAGGGCTCCTGCAGGTACTAGAAACATCCAAGCACTATGAGCAGGGCAGACAAGCTCAGGAATTCAGCATCATGTCAATGGGCCTTGTTTTGGAATTTATGCTCTGCAGTGTAGCAGAGCTAGACTCTTTTATAGTTGTCCTACATATGACTCTTTGGGCCCTTCTATTTGAATCTATATTTATCACTATACTTGTTAACTATATGTCTCAGAGTCTCAAATTTTTGGTCTGTCCATGTGCCACCTGAGCCCTGAATCTCAGCAGAGTTTTAACACCTACTCTACTGTTCATTGAACTCACCCAGGACAACTAACAAGAAAACTATGATGGACATTGGCCATTCCAAGGAACAGAGTGTCTGCAACTGCAAGCAAGATCATTCCATCCATCTGTCCCTTGGAATCTAAGTCCCCTTTCAATTAGAAGCACAGTGCACATCACCATTCCAAAATCCCCAAGATAGGGAATGAACAATGGACTAAAGTAGAATTATTGTTATTCTATTAAAGATGGTATTATTCTAACAATGGAAGAACTCTTATGATTGATATAAAGGCAGTGGCCACCACAGGTTTTGAGGGGAGAGAGAGGGAAGAATAGGTGTAATATGGCAGCATTTTTAGGACATTAGAATTTTCCTGCTTGATATTGCAATGATGGATAGAGGCCATAATATATTTTGTCATAACCTACAAAATGATGTGGGACAAAGTGTAGGCTAAAATGTAAAATATAGCCCATGGTTAGTAGCAATGCTTCAATATGTTTCAATGATTGTAACAAATGTACCACACTAATGAAGCAAGTTGTTAATGTGGGAATGTGTGGGAGAAGGCGGGCATGGGGCATATGGAAATATACTATATTATTTATGGAACATTAATGTAAGCTAATTCTTTAAAAATAAAAAAAATATAAAAACAGTGAAAAAAATAAAAAAAAGTAGGGAGAATTCAAATCACTCACAGATAAACAAAAATTGAGAAAGCATGTCAACAAGAAAACTGCCCTTCAAGAAATACTAAAGGGAGTTCTGCAGGTTGAAATGAAAAAGAAGAGAAAGAATTTTGGAAGAGTGTAGAAATAAAGATTATAATTAAGAATAGCTAAAATGATAAAGAGAAATAAAAACAAAATATGACAGATATAACCCTAAAGAGAAAGTGGATAATGTAGGTAATTCCTTGAAAGTAATAAAATTGAATGTTAATGGAATAAACTCTGCAAAAAAGTCACAGATTGGCAGAATGAATTAAGAAATATGACTCATTTATATGCTCTCTACAAGAAACTCACCTTAGACCCAGGGATGCAAGGAAGTTGCAAGTGAATGATCAGAAAACGGTGTTACATGGAAACAGCAAACATAAAAATGTAGGAGTAGCTATACCAATATTGGACAAAATAAGTGTCAAGTGCAAAACTATTGTAAGAGGCAAAGAAAGGAACTATGTATGAATAAAAGGGGTAATCTATCAAGAAGTAAGTACAATCATAAACATTTATGCACTTAACCAAGGGGCCCCAAAATACATGTGGCAAATATGAGAAAAAATAAGTGGAGAAATAAATATCTCTACAATTATAGTGGAGGATTTAAAATACCATTATCACCATTAGACAGGATACTTCGACAGAAGGTCAATAAAGAAATAGAGTCTTGGAATAATATGTTAGAGGATCTAGATCTAATAGACATATAGAGAACATTACAACCAAACACAGTAGTATATACATTCTTCTCAAGCACACATTGATTAGGCTGCAGATTAGACCACATGCCAGAACACAGAACAAGTCTCCATGAATTAAGAATGATTGAAATTATAAAAATAATTTCTCTGACCACAATGGAATGAAACTGGAAATTAATCAGGGGCAGAAAACTAGAATAGGCACAAAGATATGGAAGTTAAATAACACACTCTTGACAATCAGTTGGTAAGGGATTATTTACAAAAGAAATCAGTAACTACCTTGCAATGTATTGAAATGAGAATAAAACATATCAAAAAATATGGCATGCAGCAAATGCAGTGCTGAAAGGGAAATTTATAGCCAAAAATTCCTATGACAAAAAAAGCTAAAATCAAAGACCTAATTGCACACCTGGATTAACTAGAAAAAGAACAACCTAATACCAAAGCAAGCAAATGTAAGGGAATAACAAAGATAAGAGCAGAGCTAAATGAAATTGAGAATAAAAAAAATACTAGAAAAAATTAGTAAAACTAAAAGCTGGTATTTTGTGAAGATTAATAAAATTGAAAAATCTGTAGCTAGACTAAGAAAAAGAGAGAGAAGATGCAAATACATAAAGTAAAAATGAGGGAGGGGATATCATCACTGATTCCACAGAAATAGAGTATTATAAGAGGATACTTTGAAAAATTGTATGCCAATAAGTTGGATAATGTAGATGAAATGGACAAATTTCTAGAAACACAGAAGCAGCCTACATTTATGAAAAAATTGATGAATTAAATAGACCAGTCACAAGTAACCAATCTAAAATCTCCCAACTGAGAAGAGCCCAGGACCAGATGGCTTCACAGGTGAATACTACCAATCATTCTGGAAAGAACTTACACGAATATTGATTAAACTCTTCCAAAAAACTAGAACTGCTGAGACATTGCCTAACTCATACTATAATGCCAACATCACCCTCACACCAAAGCCACATAAAGATGCCACTAAGAAAAGGAAACTACACATCAATATCTCTCTAATCAACCTGGATGCTAAATCCTCAACAAAATACTTGCTAATCATATTCAACAACACATCTAACAAATTATATGCCAAGATCAAGTGGATTTCATCCCAGGTATGCAAGGATGGTTCAACATAAGAAAATCAATAAATGTAATACACCACATTAACAGATGGAAATAAAAAATCATATGAAATCATATTATTTGAAGACCCAATTAACCAACAGAATATGGAATTCCTTTTCTGTGGAGTCCTGCTATATTCTCAAATAGAGTGGCAAGGAATCTCTATAGTACATGGGCAGTGCCTAGCAAGTGAAGATAGACCAATTCACTACACCCTTGTAATTGATGCTTGTACTTGTGAACATTGCTCATTCAAAATTGAAACTTGGCCTAGTAATATATATTGCCTAAGAATTACCTTTTGAAAGCCTCAGTGTTGCTGAAATGTGGCATCTCTCTAAGCAAAACACAGCATATAAACTGACTACCTTCCTCCCATCATGGAAAATGACTCTGAGGAATGAGCTTCATTGATGCAGAGGGATTATTGCCAAGCACCAATTAGCAGGTAATATGGAAAAAGACTTCAAACAAAAGGGAGAAATATTAAATATAAATGAGTTTTTATGACTATGAGATTTCAAAGTGAGTTGAGAGGTCATTCCAGAGATTACACTTATACACATCTCAGGAGGTTCCAGTGACTGCCACAGAAAACAAAGCCTCAAGCAGGGGTGAACCTGAGGGATCAAGAGCCATCTATACTTTATAGGCAGGGGCAGACAACTGCAGGAATTTGGCACCCCTTCGGTGGGCCTTACCTTGGAATATATGACAACTTATCTCCCCAATGGACCAGACTTAGACTCATTTAAATTTTCCTTCACATGGTTCTTCTGCCTTTTTTATTTAAACCTATGATTAGCACTATTCTTATTAAATATATATCACACAGTCTTTAATCATCTGACTGTTCATATGCTTTTTGAGACCTGAATCTCTGCAGAGTTGCAACCAACCCCTACTCTCCAGTTGATTGCACTTGCCCAGAACAACAAACAAAAGTATGATGATGGACAACACCCATCCCAAGAAACAGAGAGCATCTGCAAATGCAGTCAAGACATTTCCATCCATTTGCCCCATGTGATCTAAGCCCTCTTTCAATAAGAAGCAGTGTGGGCAATAACATCACAAAATCCTCAAGATTGAGGAATGAACAAACATAAGGGAGAGTGCAACTATGGACTAAAGTAGACTTATTATTGTAGTAATGGAAGAATGTGTAACATTGATATAATGACATTGGTAACCAGAGGTTATGAGGGGAGGGAGAAGGAAGAATAGGTGTAACATGGATCATTTTTGGAACATTGGAATCATTCTACTTAACATTGTGATGATGGAAAAGGCCAGTTTACATTTTGTCAAAACCTACAAAATTGTGTGTTGCAAAGTGCAAATCATAATGTAAACTCTAGACCATGGTTAGTAGCAATGCTTCAATGTGTACTCATCAATTTTAACACATATACTACACTAAAGAAAGATTTTGATAGGGAGAGTTTGGGAAGAAGAAGAAGTGGGGTGTGTGGGAGTTCCTTATATTTTGGTTTTTTGCTTTTTGTTTATTTTTTTTAGATATATTTTTATTTATTTTAAAAAGATCAATTACATAAAAAGTTACATAAAAAATATAAGGTATTCCCATATGCCCCACTCCCCACAAATCCCATTTTCACTGCATTAACACCTTCTTTCATTAGTGTGGTACATTCATTACAATTGATGAACATATTTTGGAGCATTGCCACTAAGCATGAATTATAGTTTGCATTGTAGTTTACACTCACTCCCACTCAATTCTGTAGGTTATGGCAAGATATATAATGGTCTGTATCTGTCATTACAATGTTATTCAGGACAATTTCAAGTCCCCAATACCCCTATATTACATCTTTTTTTTCCCTCTCCCTGATTTCAGCACCTCCAGTGGCCACTGTCTCCACATGATGATATATTTTTTCCATTGTTAGAATCATAATAAGTATATAGTAAATACCAGTAAGTCCACTGTAGCCCATCATTTATTCCCCAATCCTTGGATTCTGGGATGGTGATGCTCAATACAGCTCTAATTGAGAGGGCGCTTAAATCCCATATGGATGATGGGGCTCTCTTGATTGCAGTTGTAGACTCTCTTGGTTCCTTGGCATGGTGGTTGTCCATCCTCACCTCCTTGTTAGTTGACCTGTTGAGTCCATTGAACTGGAGAGAAAGTGCTGCAACTCCACTGAGGTTAAGGGTCAAGTTGGCACATGGACAAGGGATTCAAGTCTCTTTGATGTACACCTACTAACTCTAGCACCGACTATAGGTTCAACTAGAAGGAACAGAAGAGGCATGTGTAGAAAAATCACAACTGGGTCCAATCTGTCACACTTGGGATCACAAACTCTAAAGTAGAAACCACTGTCAAAACACCAAATTCCGGAGCTATCTGCCATGACCATAGGACCTGTGTTTCTCCAGAGCCCTCAGAAGCCCCAGTATTTGGGGTACTATCTACTTTGGCAGTCTAGGAGATCCTGCTGAGATGTGCATAAGTATTGCCTCTCTGATGATGTCCCAACGCCCTTTGGAGTTTCTTAGCCATATAAATTCCTTTGTCTTTACATTTCCCCCCTTTTATTCAAATTCTTTTTCCAGTTGCATCACCAGATGGTGCTTGGTACTAATCACTCACTCCTGGGGAGGCTTATCCCCAGGAGTCATGTACCACACTGGGGGGGTGGGCGGGAGTGGTTATGCATTTATATGCTGAGTTTGTCTTAGAGAGAGGCCACATTTGAGCAACATGGAGGTTTTCAGGAGGTAACTCTTAGGCACACTACAACACTAGTCTAAGATGCAATTTCAAGAGCAAAGGCTCATAAGCATAGTCATCAATATCAAGGGCCCATCAATCGACGATCCTTCTTCACTGGTAATTGGACCTGTAGATGGGGGATTGCTGCTGATACTTTAGAGAATGTGGCAGAGCTCCCCAGGATGGGAATTCAATATTTTTTCAGTTACTTTGTGAATCTCTACCCACTATGGCAATGCCCTACGATCATTTGAACATATATATATATTTTATATGTATACCCAGGTGAACTTCCTCCCATTACTTCCCCTATCACTGATACTCCACACCAATGATCCTCTCCTGTCACAGATGTAACAGTTCTGTTCCAAAACTTCTTCAAAAATGAAGCCAAGAATATCACCAAATACAATTAATGGGAAAATGAAATAATAATGATAGGTTTAAACATAAAGATAAAATACATAATAATTTAGAAAAACTAAAACTAAACTAAAATTTAAAAATTGGGATATTAAAAAAATGAAAAATATTAAAAAAAATTTTTTTTACTTTTTACCTTTCATCACTGTAATATCTGTTTTCCTGCATGTACAGTGGTATTTTCTTACATTTCTTCCCACTGTCTTACTTTCATTCATTTTGTCTTCAAAGAAGTTTTGGGTTACATGTGAAGACACATACAGAATTTAGGGGACTCCCATATACCCAACATCATCCTCTTTCCCCCTCTTCCCATATCAATAACCTTTCTATTTGTGAATAGTACATTTGTTACAACTGATTTACAAATATTGAAACATTGCTACTATCCATGGTCAAAGGTTTACATTATGGTTCACATTTTAGATGATACACTTTTATAAATTTTAGATGAAATTTAACATGGCCTGTATCTATCATTGCAAGATCATGCAGAACACTTCCATTGCCCGATAAATACCCTCCTTCCAGCTATTCTATTTCTCCATCCCCCTGTCCTTGGGGTCCATGGCAACCACTTGGCTTCACTCCTTGAAGGACAAGATTCATAGATACTTCCAACAACACTGAGGACTTGACACACTATTCTGTCCTCACCTATTAGGAATCATCCATTCTATGGAATTACACCCACCCCTTTTTTTGAGAACAAATTGGACCTCCCCAGGATGGGAGTCCAACTCCTTCCTGCTTATTATGTTGGTCTCCACCCACAGATACAACACACTATGACAAAATGATCACTCGCACATTTTCTAGAAGACTGCCCCAGGTGTGACCTGTCCTGAATGACTCCCGTCCAACTCCCTAAACCAGTAACCCTTCCTTGTCAAAAGAGATTTCTCAACATTGTAGTTTCAACCACATACCCACCAATCCCCAGTGTTCAGCTGGTCCCTCCCCCAAAGCTCCCTCAAGTTGCATGGAACGTCCAACCCATTCTTCCCACCATAATTTCTTTCAAGTTTGTACCACCTAACCCATTAGTATCACTATACCCCTGTCATACCCTTCTTTCCCAACTACTCACTTCCACCTTATCATAGATTTGGCCCAAATGAGTGTTTGCTTGCAAAATCCTGCTCCATTTCTATTTCCTGTAAACCTATCTTCCAGACTCTAGTTCTCTGAGTCTGCTCAATTTGCTTAATTCATATCAGAGGGGTTATGTAATATTTGTCCTTCAGTGCCTGGCTTGCTTCACTCAACAGAAGGTTTTTAAGATTCATCCAAGTTATCCCATGTGTTAGAACAACTTCTCTAATAAAAAAAAATACATGAAAAAAAGTAAAATTAGGGGCACCATCAAAAACATGAAATAATTTGGGATATATTTGACAAAGTATGCAACGTCCTTGAAACTAAAATATATAGAATACTGCTGAAAGAAATTAAAGAAGCCCTACATAAATGGAGAGATGTACTGTGTTCATGAATCAGGAGACTCAATATTGCAAAGACGTCAGTTCTTTCCAGGTTGATTTATTGACTTAATATAATTCCATTCAAAATCCAGAAGGTATTATGAGTAGAAAATTTTAGAAGCTAGTTTTAAAATTCATGTGAAATTGCAAAGGAATTAAGTAGTTAAAATGAATTTATAAATGAAGCATAGATATAAGCTCTAGAAAATCCTTAAGAATTTGGACTAGTCAAATATTTCTTAGACATGACACCAAAAGTGCAATACATAAAGTAAAAACTTGATAAATTGGACTCATAAAAATAAAAACACTTCTTCAAAAGAAAATGTTAGGAGAAGAAAATGATAACACACAGACTGGGAGAAAATATTTGAAAAATTTTTATTTCATAAGGGATTTGTATCTTGAATATTTAAAGACCTCTCAAAACTCAATAATAAGTAAGAACAAAATCAGGTAAAAAGGGCCAAAAATTTGAACTGACTTTTCATTAGAGGTGGCATTTAAGCATGTGAAAAGATACTCAACATCAGTAGGTGCTAGGAAAATGCAAATTACCATCACAATATTATACATTTGCATGCTTATTTGAATGATTAAAATAAAAAAGATAGACCATATGACGTATTGGGGCAGAGTTTGAAGAATTGAAATGATCACATACTGCTTGTGAAAAATATTTCATCACTTCTACCATATGATTCAGACATTCCATTTCCAGGGATTTATCAAAGAGAAATGAAAGTGTATGTTTGTACAATATCGCAAACAAAAATATTCGTGACAGTTTTACCTGTAATAGCATAAGTTTGAAAACAACACAAATGTCAACAAAATGAATGGATGAGGGAATATTACTTTATCTTTACAATGGAATACAACTAAGAAATAAAAAGAATGAACCATTGATAGATATAACAACATGGGAGGATTCCAAAATAATAATTTTGCATGTGAAAAGGCATTCAAAAAAGAGTACACTTATATTATTCCATTTATATAAAACTCTGGAAAGTGAAAATATCAAACTTATCAAATTGTACATGATAAACATGTGTATTTATCATTAATCATTTTTTTTTAAAATAAAACCATCAGCTTATTACTTTAAGTAAGGGAAGAGTGTGTTTACACTATGGACTCACAGTTTCTGTCCATTCAATTTTCCTTTCTTTCACAGCATCTTCTTCTCACTTCTGTATCAGTGGACAATCATGAATAGTTGTATCACCTAATTTCTGTAAATATAAGGCAATATTTTAGAATGTGATGAACTCTTTCAATGAGAAAAGACATATTTAAAAACTTTGTGAGATAAATTATAAATGTATGCCAGAATATTGTAGGAAAATGTTTAAATAATGTATTTTATCTATCAAAATTAAAGAATTACCATCCAATGGCAATGTCAAGGTGAATTCATCACTATAATAGTGACATCACTTCAAGTTCTGTCCCTAATGTGGTTGGTTGATGATTTTATTCTTTGGCAGACATGAGAGGTCTTACAGCCTGATTTTGTTCTCCAATGTATATAAATTAAAGGGAAGCAAGTCTCCTGGGGAAAATAGCTAATGCCTTTACCTTTTGGATAAGATAAAATCAAAAAGGGTCTTAGGCAGCTTCTTTCTTAAAATCAAAGATGCTTACAAAAAAAAAAGTGTGTCCAATATAGTGCTGAACCTCCCTGACAAATTGTAACAATCAGTATCAAAAATTTTCAATTTAATTGAGTCTATGCAAAACCATTAATTCATAATGAGACTCAACAAGGAAATTTTTGTATAAAGTTTGCAAAAACAAAATAATAAAAGGGTGACTACAAAAAGAAATGTTTAATTTTTACAATTAGCTTTATTCAGACTCATGTCACAGAAGATGGAACTCCTCAGCAACCTCATAAAGTAAAATTGACCCAAACAATCCTGCATATGTCTCCATGCTTGCAATATTTCCTGTAATACAAAACTAAGGGTGCTCATTTGGGCTTAGTGCTTGACACCAGTCAAATATACAACTCAAATTCAAAGGGGTGGACTTACCACATCTCCAGATGTAACTAGTGCCTAGAAGAGGAGACCAATCATGAAGTCTTTGGCTTGGGTGTGAATCACTTTGGATGTTAGAATCAGAACCTAAGTCTCAGTAAGAAGCAGATGGTCAATAACAAAGAACTTGTATCCTATTCTAGTTTAAACTGGTATTCTTTTTCTTTCTGGCCTACTCAACAAGAGAAGCCCTAGGTGAAAAAATAAAATAAGAATCAAACTAATGAAAAACAATCAAACTTATGATATTAAGGATTTCATGATAGGTTTAACTATGGCTTAACAAATTTTTTCATCATTCTGAGAATTTGACAGTATTTTATTGTTTAAAGTGTTTGAAGCATTCAAAAGATCCAAAATATTACATTTGTGATATAACTAACAGAGGGATTTGATTAAATGAACCTAAATAATATTTAAAATTTCAAAGGAATATAATGTATAAAATGTATTCTTCAAATTATACACTGTGTAATGCTTAAGGGATTAGTAAACAATTTATGTAACTATTAAATAAATTATTTAAAAAGTAGAAACAGGGAAAATTCTATACACTAAAGAATCCTTTAAGACAAAGAATCTAGTAACAATTTCTTAGAGAAATTACCTCTCAGATGTGTCCGGTAAGGCCAAAATTTCCATCTTTAGTGGGAAGGGAGATATGAAGTGTGACTTCCCAGCTTCCCAAGGTGAGACCTAGTCTCTCCTCTTTACTCAGTGTCATTTATAGAAGGAAGAGATATTTAAGGGATACTTTGAATTCCTTATTCTTTAGGGTATAAATGAAAGTGTTCAGTGTGGGAATGATGATGGTGTACTATGTGGCAATAGTCCATTCCAGAAACCCTGCAGAGTTGAGGGCCAGATGGATGTCTGTGTACAGAAAGGAGTGGTAGTAAATGGTGACCACCAAGATGTGGTTGTTGTAGGTGGAGAAAGCCACCACTTGCCCTAAGCTGAGTAGATGAGATGGATGCTGGCAATGATGCAGCCTGAAGATGCAATGGTGACCAGGAAGTACATCCCCAACAGGAACATCACCGAAGTGATGGTTGTGATATCTATGAGGAAGGTTGGGTAGCAAGATAGCAGCAGCATGGTTGAGATTAAGCAAAGAAATGAGCAATGATGTTGGAGTCATATGACAGTTTGATGATCAGTGCAGTGAGCATGGAGGTTTGAACACAACTGTGGACCACTTTAAAGCCATCAAGGATAGACCTCATCACAGTGTGGTTGTGAAGCAGCCAAGAAATGGTCTGGTACTGGTTATAGGTCATGGTGGTGAAGAGAAGAAGTTCCATAGGCAGTGAACAGGTAAAACATCTGCCTAAGGCACCTGAGGTAGGAGATGGTGTTCTTTGCAACTAGGCTCTGCAGTAACTTGGACAGTGTGAATGAGGCTCAGACAATGTCCATCATGGCCAGATTGACCAGGAGGAAGTATATGGGGCTGTGGACATTGGGGCTAAAATAAATGGCTGTGATGATCAGGACATTTATGGTCAGGGCCACCACAAACAGGGAAGAAGAGGCAGAATAGGCCTGCCTGGAGCCCAGGGTCCTCAGTGAAACTCTGCAGAATGAACACAATCACCTCCATCTTGTTCCCAATGGTTGTGGGCAATGCCAGCTCAAATCTGCTGGAAACACCAGTTTATGAACCCCTCGGAGGGGGGTCACATCTTGAAACACTCCTTCCTGACATAGTCCCAAACATTAATCTCTATGAGAAACCGAGCTGCCTCATGCAAGCAAGAATGCTTCCAATGGAAATGGCATCTTAAAAGGGTACTTCTATGAAATGTAGGAATTAAAGGTATCATCTGTAGTTTGCCAGACAAGTGCTGGCAATTATCTATTGAGGTCAAGACTGGCCCCATTTGATGCATATTGCCAGGGCCTCACAGGAAAATCCAGCCACCTCTAACTTCCTCACAAAACATCCATATACCTGAGTAAATACTAATGATTTCTTATTGAAAACTGATAAGTCAACATCTCTTGTTGGGTTTCTTAGAATTATTAATTAGTAGGAAAATAAACATGGTAGTCATTTTTAAAATGACTTCGCAAATTAAATGGTAAGGGATTTCTTACATAGAAAACATCATTTACAGAAGAGAGAATGAATTTAAATGTTCTTGAAATATCTAAAATTGAAAACTATTTTTTTGTAAATATTAAGGAAACAGGAAGGAGAAAAAGTTCACAGAGTAAGAAGAGCCAAGAGTCAGTTTTCCCAACAATGTACTTAGTAATCACCCAGAGCTATCTAATTTAGCTGCTTCATGGGTTCAGGATATCAGATGAACATCCTGCAACAACCTGGGTAAAAGGAAACAGTAGAATGCCCATTTGCAGTGAAGATTCATGAATAGAGTACACCCTACCATGGAGGCTGGTACTCAGTCCTCACTGGTAGTAAATATGCCTAAGGAGCTCTTCCCTGGCTGGAGTTGGAAGGTGCATTTCCCAAAAATAGGGGAGTAAGAGACAGCCAGGCACTGATTTCAGCCATGGATTAGCATATTAAGCCGGCTAAAGCCCAACCATAACAACAGCTAAAGTTTGAATCTGTTGAAGTCAGAAAGGGGCCATTACCTCCATTTTAACTCTGCCTCAGACATCAGGGGAAGCAGGGCTGATTGAAAATCACAGTGATGGTAGGGACTGGCTTCTTGCCATCCTGGTTGGAATGTAGCTCTAGCCAAGGTTCCAGCCCTACCTCCAGCAACGGAGGAAGCTGGGGGCCTGTACCAGACTCTTCAGGCAACTGTATTCAATTTTGATCTACACAGACTAGATTTTGGGCACCCATATAGCTACATATCTACTCCCAGTATGATAGGATAGAGGGCAGTGTTTCCTCAGGTTCTCTGGGCAACTGTGGGCATTTCAGCCTGCATGGACCAGATTGTTGGACACCTGTGGCTATATTCCCACACTTGACAGAGTAGGAGGAGGGACATTGCTCCCTCACCCTCTCCAGACAACTGTAGTCCCTTTTGGCCCACATGGACTAGATTGTTTTGCACACTTGTAGCTCCACCCCTGACACTGGCAGAGAAGGGAAGAGACAATGATCTCTCAGCATCTGTGGGCATCTGAGGCCATGATCAGTCTTCACAGATTAGATTTTTGGACACCTGTGGCTGCATCCTCATCCCCCAATAGGATAGGAGGAGAAGCAGTGTTTGCCCAGCATTTCTGGGAATGTCTAGGCACTTTTGACCTCCATGGACTAAACTGTTGGACATATCTGTAGTTCCATCCCTGACCCTCACAGACCAGGAAGAGGGGCAGTGTTCTCTCAGCCTACCTGGGCAACTGCAATTGCTTTTGGCCTGCATGGCCTGGATTTTTGGGCATCTGTGGCTCCATCCCTACCCCCTAATAGCACAGGAAGGTGGAGTTGTTTCCTCAGCTTCTCTGGGCATCTGCAGCCACTTTCAGCATGCTCAGACTAGATTGTTGAACACCTGTGGCTCTATACACATCTCCTGATAGGGCAGGAGGGGAAGCAGTGTTTCCTCAGCCTCTCTGGTCAACAGCAGCCTCTTTTGGCCTACATGGACAAGATTATTGTGCACACATGTGGCTCCAGCTTTGACTCTTGCAAGAAGGAAGAAGAGGTGCAGTGATCCCTTGGACTCTCTGGGCAACTGCAATCACTTTTGTTTTGCCCAGATAAGATTGTTATGCTCACCTATGGACCCAGCACTGCCTCTGGCAGGGGAGGAGGCGGGAACTCAGTGCTTTGTCAGCCTATCTGGGCAACTGCAGTCAGTTTTGATTAGCGTGGCTCAGCTTGCTTCCAACACATGTGGCTCCTTCCATGCTCCAGAAGGTAAGGAGCTTCTTCTATCTCTTGAGGCAACTGTAGATGATCTTGGCAAGTACAGCATGAATTACTGCATGTTGCTGTGGATCCATCCCTTAACCTGGCAACAGAGAAAAGTGGGAAAATTTTATCAGTTCCTGGAGCAATTTTCAGAGCTTCAGCCTCCATGGTTTACAGTACCAACTGGATCTTTAGGTTCTATTAACAACCAACAATGAATAAAGTGCAAGAAATACATGAAAAAGTTGGAAAAAAACTCACATTGGCTAAACACGAGCTATTTTAAAGTTCCGAATTAAGGTGCAAGTATCAAAGATGGGCTATAGCACAAAGTGAGTCAAATAGAATGCCCTCAACTAAAAAAAGAAACTGATCCCAGAATAAAAACATAGAAGAGATAAAGAAAAGACTAGAAAAAATATAACAGGGTCTCAGGGAACTAAATGATGGCAAGAGGCATGCCAACATATGTGTCATGGATGTCCCAGAATAGAAGGAAAAAGGGATAGAATGAATATTTGAGGAAATAATTGTTGAAAATTTCCAAACTCTACATAAGGACATAACTATCCATGTCCAAGAAGCAAATCATACTAAAATCTAAATATATCTGAATAGACCTACTGTGAGACACATACTAATCAGAATGTCAAATACTAAAGGTAAAGAGAATCCTGAGATTCTTCAGAGAAAATGATTCATAACATACAAGGGATGTCCAATAAGATTAAGTGCTGTTATCTCATCAGAAACAATGGGGGCAAGAAGATTGTAATATGATATATTTAAGCTACTGGAAGAGAAAACCTGCCAGCCAAGAATCTTATATTTTGCAAGATTGTCCTTCAAAATGAGGGCAAGTAAAGAATATTCAGAGATTAACAGAAATAGATAGCTTTTACCCATGAGATCAACTTAGCAGGAAATACTAAGGGGAGTGCTATGCCTGAAAAGAAAAGACAAGAGAGAGAGGCTTGGAAGAGAGCCTAGAAAATAAAATTATAACAGCAAAAATAACAAAAAGTTTAAAAAGTGTGGTGAAAACAAGATATGATATTAAAACCCAAAGATGAAAATAGATTTAGAACTGATTTTATAACAGTGGTTTTTAACCAGGGAAACATGTACCACCAAGGGGTCCATGGAAAGATTTGAGGGCATCTGTAAGTGTAAATAAATTTTGAATAATTCTAAAAATTAATTTAAAACATGCTGATATTGAGTGTCATAAAATTATGTGCTGCTACATTCTGAGAATGGATCGGTAGTAGTTTTCTCCTGAGTAGCCAAGGGTTCCATGATAGTAGTTTTCACCTGACTGACCAAGGGATCCATGGTACAGAAAAGGTTAAGAATCCCTGCTTTACAGTAATAACATTGAATGGTATTGGATTAAACTTCCCAGTCAAAAGACACTGATTGCCAGAATGGAGGAGGAAATATAAGCCATCTATACACAATCTACAGGAGACTCATCTGAGACCCAAGGATACTAATAGATTGAAAGTGAAAAGTGGGAAAAAGATAATCCATGCATGCAGTAACGCTCCCCCACAAAAAAGTAGGAATACCTAGACTTATATTGGATGAAATATACTCTAAAGGGAAAGTTATAATTAGAGCTAAGTAAGGTCATTATTAACTAATAAAAATAGAAATATTGCAAGAGGAAATAACAATCATAAATATATCAGCAAATAATTAGAATTCCACAAATTACAAGAGTCAAACCTTGAAAAAACTGAAGGGAGAACTAGATGTCTCTACTATAATAGTTGGAAACTTCAATACACCACTCTCAACACTATATAGACCATCTGGGCAGAGGATAAATAAACAGAGATTTTGAAAAATATGAAACCAAAATAAACCTGATGGACATATACAGAACATTGCACTCCAAAACAGCAATATATATATTCTTGTAAAGTGCTTATGAATATTTTCCCAGGTTAGACCATATATTGGTTTTCAAAGCAGATCTTAATATAACAAGATTGAAATTATATGATGTATTTTCTCTGAATGTAAGAGAATAAAGCTGGACAACAATGACAGCCAGAAAATGGGAAAATTCACAAATATATGGATACTAAAGATCATACTCTTAATTTGTGGGTCAAAGAAAAGATTGCAAGATAAATCAATAAAAATCTTGTGAAGAATGAAAATGAGAACACAACATATCAGAACCTATGTGATGGAGTGAAAGCAGTGTTGAGAGGGAAATTTATAGCCCTCAAGCATTACATTAAAAAAAAAGAAAGTGTTAAAGTAAATTACATAACTACACAGATAGAGGAACAAGAAAAAAAACAGAAAGCTATCCCTACAAGAAGTAGAAGGAATGATATAAAGATCAGAAAAGAAATGAATGAAATTCAGAACAACAAATAAAATAGAATTAACAAAGCCAAAAGTGGTGCTTTGACATCAGCAAAATTGGCAATCCCTTAACTAGACTGACAAAGAAGAAAAGAAAAAGTGTAAATAAATAAAATCAGAAATGAAAAGGGGAACATTACTACTTACCCCACCAAGATAAAAGAGATTGTAAGAGATCAATATGAACAAATGTATGACAACAAACAAACTTTTATTTCTGTGCTTCAAGAAACTTTGTGAAGTTGAAAAGGTAGCGGGGGGACCGAGATGGCATTGATCTAGGTGGTTACTCATGAAATAGACCTCTGGGATGGCCGATTGTGGACAGGGTCCTGCCCAAGTGTCTGTGTTGTGGGTGCACAGAGTGAGAAGCTTGGGTCATCTAGCAGCGGGCAGATTGACACCGTGGAGTGATTGGTGGAGATTTGTGAGTTTTGAGCCTGCCTCTGTTGGTCAACACAGATGGCTGAGGCCCGCCCACACAGAAAACGGCTGGCTGGAGCCGCGGATCCTACATCCATGACTCCTGCTGCCTGCCGGCATGAGGAAGCATACTCTGAGGGAGGGAGGGATCTGACAGAAGGTGGAGAGGGGTTTAACTTCTGTGGATTTGGCTGCCTGGACCCCCTCATAGCTTTGGGGAGCAAATAAGCCAGCTGAAAACAATGCCAGGCTGAGATGAGAGGCGAAACTGCTGAGCAAACTTGATTTACCCAGCAGCCTGCTGACACTGAGGCCTGGCCCCAGAGGGGGCGGAGTCAGCCAATTTTATCTCTCTGCACTGACAAGCATCAAAGCTTCAGCGCTCCTGGGGAGGCAAGGAAGTGAGTAGGGCTTGATTAGTTTCCACGACCCTATTTAGGGTCCCTTTGGTGAAGGGGGTGATCTAGCATAGGACTCCTTTTGGATCCCTTAAACACCCTGCCCCCCCAAAAAAAAGTCACTTTAAAAAATGAATTCCTGTTCTTAATTTAGTATTAAGAACTAAAAATCTGCCCCAAAGCCTACAGAAAGAACCCTGAAGGCTAATTGGTAAACGCAAGCAGGCTGAGAGGATCCACAAATACACTAGAAGGAACACTTCCTCCTTAGATCTGTTTGACTGCTTGATGGTGTGATTGTTTGGCTTTTCTCTGTTTATTTGTTGTCTCTTGCTTTTCTTTCCTCTTTCCTCCCCCTTCTTTTTTCTTTCATTTTTTTAAAATTAGGTGCTGCTAGCTTGTCTCTTCTTTGCTGTGCTTCTTCTTCTGTTATTTCCCATTCTCTGTCTATACTGATATTGCATCACAAGCTATCTCTTATCCTTCCCTCATCTCTCTGCCTTCTGCTTTCTGTTGTGGTTCTTAGACACCACGCTTTTTCAATAGCTCACAACTTAAGGGTGTCAACTTCTATTCTATCTATTTTTGTTTTCTTCTTTTTTTAAATTAATATTAGCCTTTTCCTTTTAGCCCTCTCTTTACTCTTTCTCTCTCTCCTCATCATTCTAGACTTCTAAATCATTATATATATATTCCTCTATTTGGTTTCCAAGCCCATTGAAGGTACTCCAGTTTTTTTCCTATTACTCTACACTGCATACACAAGTTAAATATTCATTTCACTAAGTCCTATTTGGCCCCTCTACTAACTTTCATAACTATTATTATTATCCTTCTTCCTTTCTCACATCTTTCAATTCCTCTGGCACCAATCTTTTCCCTTCAAGGTAACATAGAAAGAAGCAAGGAAACAAAATAAGAAGAAAAAGTGTCAAAGTGAAAACTTAACACACACACAAAACCACCAACTAAATAAAACTCTAGAGGAGAGAGAAGCTAATCAAATGAACAATCCCAGCAAGATAAAATGATGACTGGAGGGCAACCACAAATTACAAACCACACTGAGAAACAAGAAGACATGGACCACTCCAATGAACAATCTAAAAACCAGGAATATATGCAGAACATCAAACAACTAATCAAAGATTCCCAAACAAATATCATGAACCATCTTAATGAAGTGAAGGAAGAGATTAAGGATATGAAGAAGACACTGAGAGAACATACTGAAGAATTTGTCAACATATACAAAAAGATAACGGATATGATGGTGATCAATGGCACAACCCAAGAAATAAAAAAGATGCTGGAGTCACATAACAACATATTTGAACAAGCAGAAAAAACATTTAGTGATGTGGAAGACAATACAGCTGAAATCAAACAGATAGTTGAACAGATAGACAAAAAAAAAAAAAAA
>JAQZBX010003085.1:0-50143 GCA_029593785.1 Cabassous unicinctus
TCTCTCCTTTCCTTCCTTCTTTCCTTTGATAAGTTTGAAATGAACAAACTTTGTCCCTAAGTCAAATGCAGAGTGCTGTGATACATATTTTAATGTTCTATATTGAGGTATAATTTACATACAATAATATACACAACTTTAAAACATACAGTTCAATAAATTTTAAATTTGTACACCTGTGTATCTTCCATCATTGATAGAAAAAACACCTTCATCACTTGAAAAAGACTTCCATTGTGTCCATTTCCAGTCAATCCCACCAACAAAGATAACCACTGCCTTGATTGTTATCACACTGCTTCATTTATATATTCTAGAACTGAATCTAGAGTAAATATACAGTATGTATTATTTTGTATCATGCTTCCTTTCATATACCACGAATACTCTGAGATTCTTCCATGTTGTTAACATGTAAAGTTAGTTCCTATTTTATTTGTAAATAATATCGCATTGAATGCATCTACAACAATATATCTAGTCTGTAAACTGGCATTAATATTTCTTCCAACTCTTTGCTATTACAGCTAAAGCTGCTATGAAAAATGTTGTACAAGTCTTGTGGGCATATGTTTTTATTTATTTTGTTAAAATACCAAGAGCAGGAATTGAATAATGGAGTAGGTGTATATTTTTTAATAAGACACTATTAAAGTTTTTCAGTTTACTCTCCCACCAACAATGTATGAAGTTCCATTTGCTCAACATTCTCAACAACACTTTATGTGCTTAGTCTTTTTCTTAATTTTATCAATTCTAGTAGCTTTGAAATGAATTTACATTTCTTTCACAGCTAATGATGTTGAGCACAAATTAATGTGCTTTTTTGCCTATTTGTATATATTCTTTTGGGAAGTATCACTTTAATATTATGACATTGTTTTTAATTTTTAAAAAAACTAAGGTTTAATTCACTTACAATACAATTCACTTGTTTTGGTATATACTCCTATGAGTTTTGACAAACGCATACAGTCATACAACCACCATTATAATCAATGAGTTGCGTAACTGTCCAAATCCTTTATGCAATTTTAGTAAACTCTACCCCTCCATCCAATCTATCCCACAGTGAAAACGATTTTTTGCCCCTATTTAATGTTAATTTCTTTAGAATGTTCTATAAATTAAATCATAATATATATAGTCCTTTGAATCTGTTTTCTTTCACTTGCACTTTATCTGAGATCATTTCATATTATTGTCTGTATCAAAGACTTGTTACGTTTTATTACTGAAGAGGACTCCATTGTATGGATTGGCCACAGTTTTGTTTTGTTTTGTTTTGTTTTCATTTACCAGTTGGAAGACATTCCAGTTATTTCTAGGTTTGGGTGGTGACAAGTAAATCAACTTTAATGTTTTCATAGAGGTTTTTGTATGAAAATAAATTTTCATTTCTCTTGGATAAATACCTAGCAGTGAGATTGCTAGATCATATGCTAAAGACATGTTTAACTTTATTAGAAGCTATCAAACTGTTTTTCAAGGGAGTTGTACCATGTTGCTTTCCCAGCAGCAATGTATGAGAATTTGAGTTGCCAGTCACGCGCAGAAGAATTTAGGGTTGTTGCAATTTTTTTTTTTCCGATTTTAATCATTATATAGGTGTATTGCTATATAATTATGGCTTTAATTTGCATTGCCATAATAATAATGACATTGAACAAATGTACATATCCTTATTTGTTATCTGAATATTATCTTTGATGAAGTGTCTGTTAAAAAATTTTGCCAAATTTGATTGGGTTATTTGTTTTCTATTTATTGAGTTTTGTGGATGGATGGATAGATAGATAGTTAGATAGTTAAAAAAGATGGATAGATACAAATACTTTTTTAATATGTCTATACTTTGCAAATATATCCCATTCCAGACTTTTGTCTTTCTATTTTCTTAACAGTGAACAGAAGAACAGAAGGTCTTAAGTTAGTTGAAGTCTAATTCATCTATTTAATCTTTTATGGATCATGCTTGTTGGTGTATACAATAAATCTTTGTCTAATCTAAGGTGTAAAATATTTTCTCGTTTATTTTCTTCTAGAAGTTTGTAGTTTAGACTCCATATGAAGTTCTATGATTCAGTGTGACTTTATTTTTTATATGATGTGAAATACAGATCAAAGCTCTTTTAGCATATGAATATCCTATTGTTGTAGCATTATTGGTTGAAAAGACATCCTTTCTCTACTAAATCACCTTTACACTCTTCTTAAAATTCAATTGATCTGTGTGGATATACTTCTGTACTTTCTACTTTGTTCCATTGATCTGTAAATGTCTTTTCATTAATGCAAAGTAGTATTGGTTACTATAGCTCAGTTAGTGGGAGACAGCAAATTTGTTCTTTCAAAAAAATTATTTTAGCTATTCTGGTTCCTTTGCATTTTCATGTAAATGTTAGAGAAAGCTTTTTAATTTCTAAAAAAATAAATGTATCCTTTCATGATGTTCATTGGAATCATGTTGAATCTACATGGCAGAATTAACATCTTCATAATAGTGACTCTTATAATCCAGAAGTATTGTATCCCTATTTTATTTAGATCTTTGATTTCCTTGTCGCTTTTAATATGCAGTTCTTGTAAATATTTATTAAACTAATAGATATTTTGCTTGTTTGTTAATTTTTAGTTATCAATTTCTCACTGCCAGAATAGAAAAATATAATTAATTTGCATATATTGACCTTACACATTGAAACTATGCTAAACTCATATTTTAGTTCTGGTAGGTTTTTTTTGTTTGTTTGTTTGTTTGGTTGGTTGTTTTTTTTTGTTTGTTTGTTTTTTTGGCAAATTCTTTGGGATTTTCTACATAGACCAGAAGCTGGCAAACTATGGTATGAGGACTGAAACATATCCAACAAAGAAGGCATATTCAGGTCCCAAACCCTTGTCCTGTAGGTGTGAACCCATTTGTAAATAAGACCTTTGAAGATATTACTAGTTAAGGTGTCCCCAAACTGAATGAGGGTGAGTCTTATTCCAATATGGCTGAAGTCCTCATATGCAAAGGAAATTAGACATGGTAAAGGAAGCCATGGGGTGCAGCCAGAAGCTGGAAGTTAATGGAACCCAGCAGTTAAATGAGAAGACACTGCCACATTCATTGCCATGTGATGGAAAAACAAGAAACCCCAAGGCTGCCAGTCAGCCAGGAGATACCGATCCCTGGAGTAAATAAGCCTTTTAGCCTCTGAAACATTGAGCCAATATTCCTGTTGAAAAGACAACCCATTGCATTATATTTGTTTTAGAGGCTGGGAAACTAATACATATGGCTGTGAGCAAGTTGCCTGATTTTATAAATAAAGTTTGATTGGAACACAGGTATTCCTATTTGTTTTCTTATTGCCTATAGCTGCTTTTTGCACTACAATGGCAAAATTGAAGGGCTGCAAAAAGACTAAATGATCCGCAAGTCTAAAATAATTACTATGTACCACTATAAGATAAACTTTGTTAATGCTTGGCAAATACATTCATATTATCCAGCAATAAAGACCATTTTATTGACTCCTTTTCAATTTTAGTGAATTTTAATTCTTTTTCTAGGAATGTAAGAATGACATGGAATAATAGTGGTGAGAATGGACTTCCTTGACTTCTCCCAGATCTTAGAAGGAAAGCATTTACTCTTTCACATTTAGTGTGATGTTAGTACTAGGACCTTTAGAATTGCACTTTAACAAAAAAAGTTCCATTTTATTCCTAGTTTGTTGAGTTTTTTTGTTTTTTTTTTTAAATCATCACTATATGTGATGAATAGGGTCTAATAATTTTTTGCATATGTTTTTACGAAAATATAATCATAATATATATTTCTTTATTTCGTCTTGTTATGTGGAGAATTACATTGACTGTTATGAATGATGAATCTGTTTTGAATTCCTGGAATAAAGCTCACTTGGTCATTATGTATTTACATATATTTTTGATGGAATCAATTTGTAGCATTCTGTTAAGGAATTTTGCATCAATCTTGGTAATGATTGAAATGAATCTGTAGTTTACCTTTCTTGTAATGTCTTTTCATGGTTTTGGTATTAGGGTAAAAATGGCATCGTAACATGATTTGGGAAGTAGTCCCTCTTCTAGTCTCTGAAAGAGAGTTGGTAAAATTGAAGTTATTCACCAGTGAGACCATCTAAGCCTGGGGTTTTCTTTTATAGAAGGTTTTTAACCCAAGTTAAATTAAATTAACAATATATTTAATTGATATAGATATATTTACCTATTTATTTGTTCATTAGTGGGATTAGTGTCTTTCAAGGAAATTTGACTATTTCATCTAAATTACTTAATTTATGGACATAGAGTTGTCGGCAATATTCATTCATTATAATTTTAATATGCATGAAATAAATAATCATGACCCCTCTTTAATTTCTGATATTGATAATTTATCTCCTGTCTTTTTTTTCTAGCTAAGCCTGGCTAGAGATTCATCAATTTTGATTGCTCTTTTCAAAGAACCAGCTTTTGGTTTTATTAACTTTCTTTAATTTTTCCCCGTTTTAAATTTCATTGATTTCTGCTCTAGTTTTTATTGTGTTTTCCTTCTGCACTTTATGTTCATTTTGCTCTTTTATATCTAGTTTGTATGGTAGGAGATTATGTTAATGATTTTGGGAGTTTCATATTTTATAATATACGAATTTAATATAAATTTCACTCTAAACACTGTTTTAACTGCATTCTTCAAATTTAGACATATTGTGTTTTCACTTATCTACGGCTAAGTCACTCCCCCTCTGAACTCTGGCTGCTTCGAATATTTTAGCTTTTTCTTAGGTTTTCTGTAGTTTGAATATTATATGCCCAGGAGTTCTTTATTTCTTACCCTGCTTGGTATTGCCTGGGCTTCTAGGATCTATGGTTTTGGAGTTTTTCACTACTTTTGGAAAAAATTCAGCCATTCTTTCTTCAACTATTTCTTCTGCATCATTCTCTCTTTCTTTTCTTCCTGTATTCCAAACATGGGTATATTATTCTGTTTGATATTGTCCTCCCAAACGTACATGCTCTGCTCTGTTGTATGTTTTTTTTTCACATTTTTTCTCTTTGCATTTCAGTTTGTGTAGTTTGTGTTTGTTTTATCATCAAGTTCACTGATAGTTTCCTCAGTTTTCTCGGTTCTACTGATGAACCCAAAGACAATCTTCATCTCTAATACTGTGTTGTTTTTGTTTTATTTCTAATATTTTCATTTGATTCATTCTTCCATCTCTCTGGTGAAATAATTCCCTATCTGAACTTGCATGTTGTTTACTTTAGTGTCTTTAACATATTAAAGATACTTATTTTAAATTCCCTGTTTGATAGGTCCAACAACTATAACATGTTTGAGATTGGTTCTGATGATTGCTTTTCCCCTGCAGATTGTGTTTTTCATTTGCATTTTGGTATGCCCGGTAATTAAAAGCTAGACATATAGTGTAGGGCAGTACGTATGAGGTAAATAGATCTTTAGCGTGTGGAATTATGTTACTGTAACCAGGATTTGAGTTGTGCTTAAGTTTGTTGTGCTGTAATTACCAGATTATGGTTGCTATGGGTACTAGAGACTTCAATTTCCTATAATGGCCTTCTTGTGGTCTTGCCTCTTGTCTTTGGATCTTCAAAATGTCTACTTTAATATTCCTACTGACTTATTTAGCATCTGGAGCTTTCCTCTCAGTTATGAAAATGTTCAGGTCTTGTGTCTCCTTGCAGGCACCTGTGTGTCTTCAGAATTTAGGACGGTTATCTACCCTGTTGTGGAAGACAATTCTAAGATGGACTTCAACATTCTTGGTCCCCTGGTTTGCACACCCTGTATAATTTCTGGAATTGCAAATATAGTGGAGCTCTTCCTTTGATTTGCTGATGTTATAGGGCCAGGTGACTTTAAGAAAGGGAGATTATTTTGTTTGCCCTAATCTAATCAAATGAGGCCTCTAAATATGTATCTAGCAATCAGAGGCAGAAACCCGAGAGTGTGGGATGGAATCAATGAGAAAGTTTCCTGTGGTTGTGTTTAAAGGTGGAGGAGGCCAAGTGACAAAGAATGTGGATGGCATCTCAGAGCTGAAAGCAGCCACTGGCTGACAGCCAGCAGGAAATGAGACTTCAGTCCTATAGCCTCAATATGATGGATTCTTCCAAAATGTGAATAAGCTTGGAAAAGGATTTTTCCAGTAACTTCCAGATGAGACCTCAGTTCTGTCAAAACCTTGATTTCAGTCTTGTGATACCCTAAGCAGATGACACCATCATACCTATAGCCTCTGACCTAAGGAACTTTGAGGCAATAAATAGGTGCTGTTTTAAGGTTCCAATCTTGTAATTTGTTAAACAGCAATAGAAAATTAGTACATCTGTGTACTCTGTACTCTTACAATTTTGTTAAAAATTAATTTGCTCCCTAGCTTGTTTCTTGTTTAAAGGAAATGAGCTTATATTTTTCAGCTCTATATATGTCCAAACTGAAGACATAAGTCCTCTATTTGTGTTTTTTAACATATCTTCCAATGCTGTCTAAAATATGTTCCTATTTTCTTTTAAATCTTGCACATATGAGCATCCTTATAATAGCCATTTTTACATCTTTGCCTGCTAATTTCATCAGCTATTTTATTTTATGTCTGTTCCTATTTCCTGATTTTTTTCCCTTGCTATGGGTTATATTTTGGTGCTCCTTCAGAGGTCTAATAATTTTTATTTGATATCTAAATTTTATAATTTTAGTTTCTGTGCACTGAATTGTAATGTGTTCTGTAAAAGACTGTTAGGCTTTTCCCAGCAGGCAGTTAAGCTATTTAAAGATAGGAAAAATTCTTTCATGGCTTTTTCACAAAATTTAACCCTTTAAAGGAATATGTAGAGTAGCAGTTATTCTAATGCTAATTCATTCCATTTCTAAAGTTTCCCTTCCATAGTCTCAATTAAGTGGCCCACTTAGGGTAGTGGAAAATAGATTGATTTCCAGTCCTGAGTGAACTATGGGAATATTTTATCTTATAATTACTCTGAATTTTTTCTTTTCCTAAAAGGTCTTCTTTGACTATCCTGTGGGCATTCATTCTAAAAAGACACAGATTGATATTCATTCAGAGAGTCAAGGGGTTCTATCGAATTTGTATCTGTAGCTCTCGCCTCTATGCTACATGGATGAACCTGAAAATGTTATGAGAAATAAAAAAAGCCAGTCACAAAAGACCATATATTGTATGGTTCTATTTATATGAAATATCTTAATAGGCAAAGCAATAGAGTCAGAAAGTTGATTAGTGGTTACTTGGGCCTGGGGGCAGGGTGATAGGAGGTGACAGATAAATGCTTTGGGGTTTCTTTTTGTAGTGCTAAAAATGTTCTAAATTGACTGTAGAGATGGTTGCACATATCTGTAACTATACTTTAAAAACACTTTAAATGGGAGCATCACATGATATGTGGAATTAATCTCAATAATGTTATTTAGAAAACTAGACAATTAAAAAGAGGCTATTGAACAAATTCAGATATATTATAGCTCCAATATTAATTACTCTTAGGCAGAACATAATTACTGTATTTTCAAAGAACTGCCAGGATTCAGATAACAATAAAAAGCTGGAGACATATTACAGTATTCAAGAATATTGGCTTTAGAGCTAGTCTAACCATGGTTCAAATCTACTGTTAGAAATTACCCATCATAATTTGTTTGCCTTCACCTAATCATTGCTAGAAATGAATGTGGAATGACTGAATATAATTTTAATTATTTATTAAAAAGTATATATTTTTCTTAACCGTCACTTCCGAGCAAAATGCAAAATATATGGATTAATAAAGAGTGGTAGTCATTGAATCATGATTCTTAAAATAGTTTAACAACATATTCATGTGTTTGGGTAAATGGAATCAGTGTTTTCACAAAGCTTTACGAATTAACTTCAGAATGCTTATAGCTGTCTTGTCAATTTCCAAATATCAGAGAGAAATGCTATTTTGAAAGGAGTCATTGACATCTGTTTCACTGATTAAAGCCACAAAGGTTTGGGTATGAATTCTTTTTTTTTTTTTTTCCACGTACCAGGGCCAGGGATTGAACCCAGGGCCTCGTATGTGGGAAGCTGGCTCTCAACCACTGAGCCACATCAGCTGCCCTGAGTTGTTTTTTATCATTTGTTTGTTGTTTGCTTTTTTGTTTTTAGAAGGCACCAAGAACCGAACCTTCAACCACTTGAGCCACATTCAGTCCCTGGGTATGAATTCTGATTTGAGTATCTCATTTGGAGTATATGCCTTACGTTACTTTATATAAATAAATTTCATCTGTAAGATAGGGTTAACTCTAGTACTTCGTGTTACTCCCCACCGCTGAGGATTAAATGAGATAATGAATAAACAGCGTTAAGCACTGTGCCTGACACATGTAATGCTCGCAATAAATGATAGGGCTTTATCGTTTTATAATCTAACATTTACAATCTCAGGAACCTCTAGAGCAAATTCTGAGCCAGGAGTTTCAGTGATGGAGAATTATTATCTTTTTAAAATTAATTACATGAAAATCAGGAAATATATGATACAATATTGAAAAACAACAACAAATGATTCACTGAAATTTCTAGGGATGAGGCTTGCCTCAGAAACATACTAACAAGTAAAAAGCAAGAGCTGACAAAGGAATCTAAATAAAATGAATTAGATCACATTTGTGTTCACTCTTTAGTCCAGCCCCTTAACATCCAAGCTCTTCTATCCTAGCCCAAACAGAAAGTGATGCATTGAACTGAAAGAGTAAGTTTCTGCTTGGTTTAGATAAGCACTTCAAAGGTTGTGGGCTTATCGTAACCATCTGCCACTCTTGAGACAGCAAAATTACTTCGAGTATCTTGCCAAACCAGGTTTACTTATGACATTTTTTTCCTTCTTTCTGAAGTCTTCTGGATAAAGTAAAATGAAAGAATATCAATCTCTATTCTTCTGATCTAATCAAAGTCAGAAATTCTACAATTAAAAAGTAATGTGTACTTTAGAGGTCAATGAAAGATTATAATGTCCTAAATGTATCAAAGTACTGCTGCTAGAGTGGATTTTCATAGTAGGTTGCCACCCGATTGTTAAAATCTCCTCTACTATAAATTTCTAGAAATAATTTTATTACATAAAAAAGGACAAATACGTGAGAAAAGAATAACTGAGAATGTGTAAAGGGGAATTTTAATGTTAATGACTATTGATGATACAAAGAACACCTGGAAAAGTTTTCCCAAAACAAGGATATCTCAGAACATAGATTATGCTGCTATTTCTCTCTCTCTCTCTCTCTCTCTCTCTCACACACACACACACACACACAATCCTTTGCCATTCCTACATCACTAGAGACCTGGACTTTGCAAAATTGTGACTTAAGCCGTTAATGTTTCAAAAAACAAATATTAGAACTGCAGCAGTTCCCATCAACTTCAAATTCTAGGTAAAAACAGAATTAAGCCTTTAATTCATTTATTGATGCAACACTTTTTTTAACAAATGCCTGTTCTATTTTGCAAGATGGAAAAGTTTTAGTAATAGATGATGGTGATGGTAGGACAACATTGTGAACATAATTAACAACACTAAATTATATATTTAAATGTGGCTAAAAGGGGACATTTTAAGTTACATAAATGATACTAGATAAAAATTTAAAAAAGAAAACATAGGACTGTATAACACAAACAAGGAATCCTAATTGTGTAAACCATGGACTATATTTAATAGTACAATTACAATATTCTTTAATTAATTGCAATAAATTTATTATATTAATGTAAGCTGTTAATAAAAATAGGGGGTATATGACAGCTCTATAATTTCTGCATGATTTTTCTGTAAACCAACAATTTCCCTAATAAAAAATGCTATGTATGATAACAAGAAAAACACAAAAAATACCTAAGAATAAAGAAAAATCCTCTTATGTATAAAACCCAAGTGTAAGATGCTATGAGGAATTAAAGAAAAAAAATGAATGCAACTTAGTATCTACCTTTATGTTGCTTTGTTTAAATAGTGGGCCGAAGAGAGCTGGGGCACTAAATTAACTTTCTGTTATAAATGTTCTCATATGGTGTTTTACGAGATACCAACAAAGTTTACTTTGGCTACAGAGAAGGCAAGCTTAGGACTGAATTTGATGGTATGCATCAAAAGAGTTTAGCAAAGGTGATAAAATTTGATCAGTCAAATGAAAAGGAGAAATTTGCATCACAGCATGGATTGGATTTAGGGGAAACTTATCCAGGAAAGCAAGTCTCATGCTGTATTCTAGGCATGAAGCATACGGAAAAATATAATTTGAAATGAGACTGGATATATTATTTCAAACAATATTGGAGGAGCCCGTGAACATCAGGCTGTGACACTTGAACATTGTTCTGCAGATAACAGAATTGTTCAAACGTTTTGAGAAATAAATGACGTGATCCAGATATTTAGTCCCAAAGGTCCCAAAGACATTGCAGAAAGTACCAAGTGGGAATTATTTGACACCCAGGTAGTTTCACAACTGAACCACCTTAATGGTGGCTTGAAGTTTTCTTATTTTTTCCCTCCATTACCATCACCTTCTTTAGGTTCAATCTTTACTTGAACTCATATATTTTATTTATCTAGCTCTCTAATTTGCTAGATGAGAGTTTTGTTTTGTGTTTAAGAATAGCTCATTATCCAATTAGATGAGTCAAGCTTTGATGCATTTTACCTGCTAGAATTCTAAACAAGCTTCTATTTCTTTAAACTTTTAAACCAAGCTTCAATGACAATATAAAAATATAAATATATAAATAAATACTGACTCATTCATTGGATTCCCTTAACAAAAAGTTTTCCACTTCATCCATTGTGTGTCCTACTGAACTTCTCTATGATCTATTTATTATATATGTACACCCTTCATTTTAACCTCCCTGGTCACAGTTTTTAGTGAGGATTGACACTCTGCTTTTATGATTTGTAACCCCTACATTGTAAACACTCAAGCATCATTTTATTCCTTTAGTAATTAGAACCAATTATACCCCTTTTCTACAAAATTCTTAACCATTCACTACTAGGCATAGAAGGAAAATAACATTTGTTTAAATCAACAATACTGTCTTGTTGGAAGGTAAACTCTAAAGGCTATACTCTACATGTTTACGTGGTTACAGACTACATTTAAATGAACTCTCACAGCAAATGCCAGAGGGGAAACTATCGTGTGTGATAAATATTATATTTAATTGCCCTAGTCAGTTTTAAATCAACCTTTCTCACGATTCAGAGGCTATGCTATAGATCAAACTGGGATCAGTGCTATGTTAAATACTTTTTATTTCCTAATGGTGCCTCTGGCAGTCACTGTAGACAGGGTTTATGCAGGCTCTTTTATTTGGGTGCTTTGATGATTTTATTGTCAGATGCTCTCATTAATAAAAATAAGTCAAAGGCTGTCCATAAGCATTCTAGTACCTGTTTGTGGTGTCTATTATTATTTTAGTTGCCATTTTCATTTCTTGTTATTTGTATCCTTCACCAGACACATGATTTGATAAAGTCATAATGCTGTCACATATGTATGTAGAATTGGTATTTTTCTATGGAGTACAGGGGCTTCAGGCAGGAAGAAATTAATTTATTATTTGATTTAAGAAAGATGCAATATTTACCAAAGCAGCTGAAATTAAATTTCTCATTTATAATCAAATCACATCATTGGCAAGACTGCTTGAGATTCCAATGGGCAGCAATATAATTTTATGAACTATCACTGCTAATACCAAGTGGATCTCAAAAATACATAATTTACTTCTTTTTCCTTTTCTCTTCTTCAGTGTACCGATTTATATAGTAGAGATTTGGATTGTGGCAATATTTTCTATTCTTAGCTCTGCTGTTTCTGTAAGCCTGGATCATTCAACATGGTTTATCACCCCAAAAGTAACCCCATTCTTCATACTAAAAAACGACCTTTAAATTTCCAAGGTGACTTTCCTTGAAAAACCAGAAGAAAAATGTATTCCCTTATTTGTCACTGTTTTTCAATCTTACACCGCCTTCAGAGAACACACTCTAAAAGGATTTAGAGCTGAAGATAATCTGAGGATGACCCATTTAACTGACAAACAGACCCTTAACCTGCTGAATGGATGTGTCTTTCTAATAGCAAATACTGCATTGTTTTTCCTCTTCAGGTGTTCCCATCAATATTGGTATAACACTACTTATTTGTTTATATTAGCAGAATGCCTGCACTGGGAGTCAAGCCACGCTGATGTTCATAGGAAAGTGAAACATAGTGGGACCAGAAGTGCATGCCAATGCCTCTCTTACCTTCCTGAGTTTCTAGAGGAGATGTTAAGTTATTTAAGCATGACTTGCATTTTTCTTATCAATTTTTTCAGTTCTTTTTCTTTCCCTGTGTTCTTCATTTTAGCCATTTTTCCACTGGCATGTCTTCCAGTTAGCTAAACTTGTTTTCTGATGTATCCAATCTGCTCTTTAATCTACCCAATTCAAAATTTGATACTTTGTGGGTTTTTTTTCAAAGTCTCAACTATCCATTTCATTCATTTCTTTTAGAATCCAACTCCTTGTTGAAATTAGCCATCCTGTCATGTAATTAACCCTCTTCCTTTCTATTTGCTTTAACAAAAAGTGTAAAAGCTTTAATCATAGTTATATTGAAATTAGTACCTGCTAACTATATCTATATTACATATCAAAACTATGTCTATATCATGCATCTGTTTCTTTTTTTCTATTGGCTGTTGGCCATTTTCTTGCTTTTCTGCATGTCTAGTATAAAAGAAGTTTAAAGAGCCTACAGATGATGCTCTTTTCCACAAGAAGTGATTTTTCACTTTCGTTTGTTAGGCAGATAGGGTGAGGATGGACATCTCCATCCAAGAATGGATTGACCTTAGCCAGAATTGGGTTAGGGTTTCAATAATGTTCCCCTAAGCCCTAGCTCACCCTTGTTTTTCTTGCCCAGACTTCTTGGGTTTTAATTGAGAATGTGGCTGGTTCTCATTGTCTTTTCCAGCAATTCTACAATAAATCCATGTCTTCTGTGACATAGTCCATCTCTCCACCCTCCCATACCATGTACTTCCACATGTGAGAATTTGGAATGTGCTGGAAATCAGTTGTGTGCTAGAGGAAAGACCCTCTTTTGGGGAGTCTTTACCTCATAAGTACTTGTGAGGTTGAAGGAAGCATCACTGTGCCTTTTAGATGCTCTCAGCTTAGGACTCCAGCCTCCTGTGTACAACCCATAATTCACTAAATGTGCCAAGTGCAAGCCAGGCTTCATTTGAGGTATCCTAGTGTCTGATTTATTATGCCATCTGTCTTAGTTTGCCAGGGCTGCTTTGACAAATACCACAGAATGGCTTGGCTTAAACAACAGGGATTTATTGACTAACATTTGGAGGCTAGAAGTCCAATATCCAGGTATTCAGCTGACATGTTTTCTCCCAGAGTCTCTAGAATTCTGGGTGCTGGCTTGCTAGTAATTCTTGTGGTTAATTAGCTTGTAGATGCATCTTGACCTCCATCACATGGTTAACTCTCTCCTTCCCTGCCTTCTACTTCTGGCGTCTGCTGACTGTGACTGGACTTTCTCTGCTTATAAGGACTTTAGCCATATTGGATTAAGACCCACCCTGATTCTATTTAGCCTTATCCCAATATGAACTTTGAAGGTCCTATTTACAAATAAATTCACACCCACAGGACTCGGAGTTAGGACTTGAATCTGTCTTTGTGGGGGACATGATTCCATCTATCACACCATCCCTGAATGAACTTGAATATATTTAGTGGTTTTTCTTTTCCCCAGTGGAATCTCTCTCCCTGGGATAAGCCTGATTCTTAACCTACAAACAGAATCAAACACTGTCCCCGGGGAGTGTGGGGGGGTGGGGGATAGCTTATGATTGTCAGTTTCCCTCGGAAGTTTCTTCTATCTCTTTAATTTTAGTCCCACATAATACATCTTGATTTCATAGTTCATAATGTCTTTTAAGAGATGTTTTTTAAATGTAATATTTTTATATTTGTTACAGAAAAAGCATGGCCTTATTATCAGTTGTTACTTATATTATTGGTTATTAGTTACAGAATTGGAAATCACATCATTGTTTATTTCATAGCAAAAGATAAGAAAAGAAAGAAACAAACAAAAACAAATTTTAAATGTACATTAAAGGGTGACTGTTCAAAGAAATTACTATATAGTCACTATATGCTGGAAAGTTGTTTTACTGTTAAAAGAAAATGCTGCCCCCACATGTGTATGTCTAATCATTATTGCTTCTACAGAGAAAAAACTTGATAACCAACTACAGAACCCTAAATGGCTACATTTATATTCCAATGAGATGAAAAACAAAGCTTCTTGAATCAAGATAATCACACTTATATGCAGGCATAAAGGTGCAAACCACTTTAGCATATTATTTACAAATATTAATTTATCCCTAAGAAAATAGAAAAAATGTTAACTGTGATAATGAAGAAATGAGTATATGTACAACTCAGGAAAAAGTGATCCACTTTAACAACCACAAATTCTAGGCATCTCTGATGCCGCACACTTCCATCATACAGGCTATGCTTAGACAAAGCAGCTGAGAGCAATTTTAAAAGTGTCTTTAGGTTGAAGTCGACAATTTGACTGCTTAAAGAAGATATGCGGAAACTGTGCCCCAGTGATCTGTGAATAGAAACATCACTTATTACTAGGAAGGATATGGCTGATAATGTTTCATTTACACTTAAGCATGTCAATATTATCTACAAAATTATGCAAACTAAGTTGAATAACCATCTCAAAAATATAAAACATGAAGAAGCTCATGGAGTGACTTTGTTATATTGGTTACTTTGAAAAAAAATGAATATGACAAAATATTGATCTGTAATATTTTTAGACAAGTCCCTAAGATGCTACAGGTCTTTGAAGTCATTATCTCTATGTATTTAATACTTTGCAGTTGAATTAAGCTGAAGAATTCGGGAAAGAAATGTATGACATAAAGGTTGATAAATTATTTGTTTAGGACACATTTTATTTTTCATTTTTTTGACATTAATACTCTGAAAGCAAAACTATATATAGAAAGCTTTGATAGAACATGAATAAAAATTTAAATACACAATAAAATACATATATAATATGCGTTATTTTTTGTGTAAAACAAAAATAGATTATACAGCATAATTATTTTTCTAGTCCAATAAATAAAGCAAATTTCCATGCAAATAAATAAAATTGATATTCTCAAAAGTATAAAGTTGAATCCATCCTCATTTACATAAAATAAATCATAGTCACACTAGTTTATCAAATTTCTCAGTACATTCTTTATAACATACTTCCTATCACACATGTCTAAGGTTTAAAACTAGGGCTACATTTGCAAATAGTGGCTATAAAGTTTAACATGCTTATATTTAAATTTGAATTAGAATCTGAGAATTCAAAAACTTCATCTTCATATTAAACACAACATAGAAAAGGATTTACCAAAATGAAGACTATGTTTGCTTTAGACTACTATTCAGAAGGGGAATGAAATTTTATGAAATTCCACAGGGCAACAGCATGGCTATAATTCCCAAATACTTTATTCCCACAGTCTATGCTATTTGCTGCTGATATAACTCCTTTCACATGCTTTTAACTTTTAAAATATGGTAAAAAATCATGTCCTACTCTAAATCATTGGAAGCTTTTGTTAATCCCAGAAAAGATCATGTTCTTGGAGCTAATCCATTCTTGTGGGTGTAGGATCCTTTGATTGGATTGAATTTGGTTGGGGGCATTTGATTGGAATACTTCAGTGAGGCATGACCCAGGGTGGGTCTTATATAAATGTGAGAAACATGTAGAGACACAGAGAAAGAGAACTGTAAGCTTTTACCCTGCCATGTGAGAGAGGACTCCAGGATTACCTGTAGCCTCAGAAAGACAGAGAAACTCTGAGAGCCTGAGAGAACCTGGAGGCTAGAATCAGCTGAGCAACTGGAAGCTTAAGAGAGGAGATCCCAGGAGAGAGAAGCTATATGCCTGATCACCCACAGCTGAGCTCAGAAAAAAAGTGAGCCAGGAGGAGGAGAAACAGACCCACTGTTGTTTTGCCTTGTCATGTGGCAGAAATGAGGGATCAGTGAAACAGCTGACCTTTGAAGAGACAGCATCTCTGATGATGCCTTGGTTTGAACATTTTCACAGTCTCAGAACTGTAAGATTTTACCCTAATAAATTCCCATTATAAAAGCCAACCCGTTACTGGTATATTGCATTGGCAGCCTTTAGCAAATTAAAAACGTATTAACTTGCTTTTTAAACTCAAAATTATATCCAAAACACCAGAACACGTATCATGGAATTGCATATAGTTAGGTTAGATCAAGATGATTTCATTCTTGAATTCTACCCTATTGCTGGTATTTTATATCATACCTCCAGTATATTGGTTTAAAGTTTATTTAAATTGCTTTAACTCTAAGCTGGATAATAGCTCCATGGTCTTATAGTGAATGAAAGTAAATGTCAAGGGGATAAAGAGTAATCAACTCTGTTTTATGTCATTGAAATGTTAAAAATTCCATAAAGCTAAATGCACAAACAATAGTTGTCCTTATTCTAAGGACACCTGAAATTGTCATTTTTATGATTCTACTAGGTTTCCAGAATAGCTTCTGGATTCATGTCCAATGCCTATAAACGTCCCAAGCTTTATAACTTTATTAAAGGGAGGCTGCCAAAAAACTGCTATTTCAAATAACTTCCCTCTCTTATAAACTTTTTTTAAAACCTGAACTTTCCATATTACTGGTAAGTCACAATTATTAATCTGATTGCCATAAGACAATATATCAAATGATAAAAATAGTTGGTAATCATAATTATTTTGAAACTATATTTTATGCCAATCACTAAATTTTTTAATGTTCATTTTAAAAGTAAAATGACTGAGAAGTGATTAGTCATTTGTGAAGGAGTACTGCCTGGAAAGCCTTTATGAAGCTTAAAATTTACAGTAACTCAGCTTTAGTGTTCTTTCAGAATGAACAGCAGTAAATCTCAATGTGTATGTACTACATCATTGTGACAGGTCATTGTATCAAGGTGGTATATGAAATTATCAAAGCTGTCTATTTAAATATACTTCATTCCACTCAAAAGTAGGAAGTACTGATTATGAATCAACTTGATTTAAAGATATTTGTTTCATCTTTTATTCTTCTCCTTTACTGTAATTCAAAAACTCCAACCATGCAGAAAAACAACATGGCTAGAATTGGTCATTACTTTTTGTCGATACAGCTGAAAGATTAATAAGGCAGGACTCTGCAATATATTGAGTAGAATAAAAAATAAATAAAAACTCACACACAATTAACTCATAAAGGAAATGGGAACAAATGCTTCAACACAGTCATATTGAAAATGGAAGGTGATTGTGCTTTAATACATTTAAACATGCTTCACATGTGTTTCTCTAAGTTAGAATTCTTAGAATATTCTCTTCCTAACAAACAAGAAGACCTGTCTCTTGACATCCCGGGCATCACACTACTCTGAAGGATTTTTCATTTTGGTCATTCTCATAAGTATACTCGAAGGTGACAGGGGAGAATGAAATGACTACTAGCTAGTGCTAACAGACCTCAGACTGATATTCCAAAAATATGCTCCTAAAAAAAAAAAGCAGGACAAAAAGGTGATATAAGCCTCCTAGACAGGAAATAGAATGAAGTTGTCACTTGATAACGGCCCGATGCCTCACCACAGTCTCTCCAGCACAAGTTTGTCTTTAAAAATAAATAAATAAAACACATGAAATAAGCAAACAACTCACCCACCCTTAGGTCCCACCTAGCTAAATAAAAAGGTTCTGATAAATGTTAACAGGATATAGAGCCATGTAGAGTGGGATCATGTAAGCAAGTATGAAAGGAAGGAAAATCCTACATTCTGGACCTTACGTATCCCTTCATAGCCTCCCTGACCTTATGAATCAAACCTATTCAGATCCACACTTACTAACATCCATTGGTAAGAAGATCATAATTTCCACACTCTAAATCAGAACATATAGTTTGGGAAATGTGTTAGTTCATTTACTCTCTTCAGAAAAGCCCTCCAAATTTATTCAAATGATATTATATACTGTTACATATTTAACATATTGCCTTTACTGGAAATATTTCAATTACATAAAATTAACACTAAAAAATCTGAGCAAGATTATAGCTTTTTACCAAACATATGACCCTTGTTAGAGATATTAACAGCTAACGTCCCTAGCTGAATCCTAACACCCTCCCTAAGAATGGGAACATAACATATGTGCATTCCCCAGGGCACAGCACAGCCCAAACTGTTACCACTCAATAATAATGGTTAAAATTCTGAATAAGCAGCCCTGAAATAGATACCCCTTTACCAATTCTTCATAGTCCCCATGTCTTTTCCATTTTTCTACTGTTTTATTTCAAGACTTTCACCTCTTCTTTATGAATTATCTCCTTCAGTTCCTACTCTGATCATCTGAAAAAAATAAGTGCTCCTCTGGCCCAATTTTCTTGCAGAACTTTACCAATCTGTTTTAGAACTTTCTCTCCTTTCTCTCACACTACTGATTTCTGTCCTTTAATCTGTAAAGACAAGGAAGTAAATTCTTATCATTCAATACCTTGAAGAGAATTGTGAATGCTATTATATTAGCATATCTCTATTTTCCTAAATATTTCCAAATCAATAACTTTGCCGACAGTATTCTCCATAGTGTTAAGAGGAAAGGACACTTGATTAGGAATTAGAAAACCTAAATTTAGTTCTACCTCTGACAATACTGTGGGCATGTATTTGGGAAAATCTCTTGATATCTCTGGATCACAGTTCATTCATTATTACCATAAAGAACAAGTCTATGTAAACTTACCCTGGCTATAAAATGTAGGATTTTATCTTACTCTAAGAAGGATCTTCTGCCTGTCAGAAGTATCCTATAAGGTAGACCAGAGGGAAAAAAATTAAGCATAGATTAAAATCTGACCTCATTTTTTATAAGCTCTGTGTTCCTTGGTAAACTATTGAATGTTTCTGAAACTTGTTTCCCATATGGAAAATAAAAATAATAGTAAATAACTTACACGTGTGTTATATGTTTTATATATGGACTGCATCTAAAGGCTCCCCTTTTCCCATTATTTAAGGCCCTATTCAAAACCCTTGCCCCTCTTGGAGCTTTTCATGATTTATTTCATTTCAAGGCACATAATGTAATAGGCACTGAATGTTTTTTGTTTGTTGTTTGCTGGTTTGTTCTAATTTTTTTAATGTATGAGCCATAATCTGGAATCAGCCTTTCCTTATTCAAAGTGTCTCTAGGTGTTTAGCCATTTATTTCTCATGACTTTCACTTTTTACCTTGTATTACAGTAATTTTACTAGCTACATATTGCCCCTAAAATTTAATCTCCTTGAGAGTAGCAACTACGTGTGATTAATTCTTGAGTACAGCATAATATTCATATTAGTGCCTAGCAGATAGTAGAAATGTCATAGTTATTTGGAGAAAAAAATGAATGAATTCACACCATGGTATTATCTGACACCAAATTTCCATCTTTTTAAGGCATTGCTTGCCTTTTTGGATTATTTACAGATCTTCTGCAGGATTCTTATCTCCACTGTATTGTACAATGTTTCAAATCAATCATTCAATCAATCAATAATTAAATTAATTAAAAAATATCTTTGGGACTCTCCTTTAGAAAAATACTTTTGAAAGCTGGTTTGCACAAATAGTTCTACAGAACTCAGTCTAGCGTACATTTTGATAAGTTTTGAGAAATAAAATGTACCATTTCAAAATGTACCTTTATATGTAAAGCAAAGTATGGTAGAGCAAAATAATAGAAGCCAACCATGGTAAACAAATACTGGGTGATTTAATCTTTGCTTTCCCTAAGGGAATAAATACACTGGTAAATGACATCCTTGTGAAGTTTTTTTAACTTCTCTGGCTCACTGTTTCACGTGTAAAATTAGCATAATAACTGTACTTATCTTGTAGTGTTGCTGGCTATAAGGATGGAATGAGGTAATTCCTGAAAAATGCTAAGCAATGTGTCTGACACAAACAGTTCAACAACAGTCACTTCTTACTAAAAGATTAGAAACAGAATGGTTTGTTTCAATGTTTTTTTTTCCCAAAAGATAACATTTAATACCAATATTATTTGGTACCTCTCCTGTGCCATGATTGAGGATATTGAGACTCTTTAAGAAATAGTGAACACCTCATTATACCTACACTCAAGCAGGTTATAACATAAAGAAATAATTAATGTAGAGTCTAATATGTGTCATATCATAAATATGCATAAAATGCTATAGAAATATAAAAAAAGAAGGGGTAAATTCCAATCAAAGATACCAAGATTGCAGGAGTCAGGGCTTATTAGGTCATAAAGGGCAAGTAGGAAAAGAAGGAATTGGATGTGTCAGATTGGAAGTTGGGGATGGATCATTTCAAGAAGATAGAATAACAGAAAGAAACGAACAAACAAAACCTTGAAGACACTTGAGGTATGGTAAGTATTAGCATCCTTACTAAAAAATTAAAATATCTGTAGTAAAAGACTTAATTTTTAAGGGTAATAGACACTATGAATTAATAATGATTATGCTGTGTTTTTTATAGTTTATTTCATAATGCAAGCATTGTTATGTACCTTATATTTAAGACTAATAAAAAGTTCCATGGCTTTTTTTCTACACAATGAAAACTGTTAAATTAAGTAAGTGAAAATGGTTTTATATATAAATTTATTGCATCAAATCAGGTATTTTAATTATAAAGGAGTCAGGCAATTAGTAAGAATGCTTGAATGAGTGTTTAAGGTGCTGATCTTGAGAATGAAGTAATTGCTGAATCTGCAGCACTTGTGAGATATTCTGGCTTCAATTAAAATACACGCCTTTGTGTAATCTATGCTGTCATTTCATAAATCCCAAACAATAGAGTTTAGCAGATGTTCTTCAAGAGCATGCTATCAAATAATTCCTAAAGAATGAGTTTTTTGAGAAAGACGTGGCATGATATAAAACTTCAGACACCTCAAAATCTTTCTTTGAACCTTAAATTTTGCTTTTGATTGCTTTTAGTTTATAGTTATATATCCAAAGATAAAGGCAAACAATAAGATTTAGATGCTAGTACAGAAATAAGTTGGTTTGTAGTCAAATGTGTGGTATGCATTTAGCAAGGAAGTGATATTTAGAGTTGTAGCATTATGTACATGTCTGAAGAGATATATTATATTCATGTCATAAGCCATCTTCACTGAGGTCTCATTATTAAAAGAAATCTTTGCTTTAAGCTTTTAGTTGTCTCTGATCTTGACATTTTTGAGTAAAAAAGTTTATGTTAAACTAAAGTAATTTTTTGTTTTTCCCTTGCTAAAAGAGAGAACTCTTGAAATCTAACGCATAGTGACCATATGCTACACAATAAACCCCTCTTTAGAAATCACTCAGCCATCATGCTGCATCAGCAAGTATGAATACAGTCTTCTAGCAACATTTCTGTTCACAAAAATCAAAATGCCTTCCAATTCTAACATTTCATGATTTCAGAGTTCTAAAATAATTTAAAAAATCATTTACAATCAGTCTACAGATCAGTAAAGCATGTGATTTGGCAGTTTGTTTTTAGGAGCTGAGGAGGTATACTGATTTTACATATGTCATAGTCTTCCATCGTTGCTCAAATTTTCAGTAATATATAAGATTTTCATCAATAAAGCACGTGAAGGTAACCTGGTTATGAATATAAGTTACTTGACCTTAATCCAACAAGGAAATCCACAGCTGCTCTAAATGCTCACACTAGAGAAGTACAAGAGGTCTTAGAGGAGCCAGCCAGGAAGCTAATCAATGACACAGATGTTGCTTCTGGAATCACATTGGAGTGATCCCCATCTGGGACACTCAGTGTGCCAAGTTTGTCTCATAAGTGGTCACAGCAGTTAGGTTCTTTGCTCCATATGAGAAAGAAAGGCACCAAGGGGAACCATTCTCCACTCTGCAGTCAACAGGAAAATGCTGTGTCAAGTGAAATTGTAATTATATATAGTGATGTGTTAATGAGCTTTGAAAATGTTTGGTTGAATAAGAGAAAAATATTTGGATTGGACTAAAACAGCTATGTATGTGAAAATACAATACACATTATTCACTATCTCTGTGCCAGAGTGTGTTTGCCTATACTTGTGCATTTGGGGTGAAATTATTTCAATATTACACAGATGTCACTAGAGACATTTAGTTTATTAAAGTGTCTCCATCTGATTTAAGAAACAGCTTCAGAATATTATCATCTTATTGTGATTACCTCAGTAAAGCAGTATGACTCTTAACAATTTTTATACAGGACAATAAAATCCAAGATAAACTGCCTTTGAAAAATGAATTTTCTCAGAGGTTTTTCTTTTAGTATGGATCTTGTTACAAATCCTGATAGTAAGGACCTGCTGTGTTCCCTACATATAAGTCATCAAATTCACAAAATTGGAGTTCCTCAATTTCTTTCTGTGAAATAACCTGGTTCAGACCATGGGATTAAAAAAATTATCTTGGAAAGTAGAAAAACTGAACCTTCAATTCATAATGTTGTAATTTATTTCAGTTTAGACTCTGCATATCCCAATATTGTCCTCCATATTCATTTGAGAAACTTGAAATATTATTTCTAGGGAGACAAATTTTGCCTCAACTTCATCTCTCATCCAGTTACAACAATAACATCTCTACCTTGTTTTCTTGTCTAGTATTCTATTTCCTCCAGAATTAGTTTATTGATAGATTATAGGGTAAAAGTTCCAAAATGTAAACACCAGCAGAATGTTTTTCAATGCAATTCTTATGGCCCAAATTCTAAATGCATCAGAATCACCTTAGGCATTGTTAAAAATGAAGACACTGCATTATAAATAATTTATCATTATTGATACTTCCAGTGGCCAAGTGTGCACATTTCGAGGTAAATTTAATTTGTTTAATTTTAATAGTTAAAATAAATTAAATTTACCTCATTATATTCTTTCTTACTTATATTCTAATATTCTTTCTTTTTTATTGTTTTGATTTTTGTTTTTGTTTTTTTAACCTTAATTTTATTTTTTTAAAGATACTTAGATTTTACAAATGTCACCAGAAAATATAGGGGATTCCCATATGCCTTGCTCCCAATGTGCCCACATTTTCCCATGTTAACAACACTTCATTAGTGGGGTACATTCATTGCAATTGATGAACACATTTTGGAGCATTGCCACTAAGGGTGGACTAAAGTTTATATTGTAGTTTACACTCTCTCCCACCCAATTCTGTAGGTTATGGCAAGATTTATAATGACCTGTATTTGTCATTGTAATGTCATTCAGGACAATTCCCGAGTCTCAAAAATGCCCCTGCATTACACCTGTTTTTCCCTCTCCCTGTCCTCAGAACCTCCAGTGGCCACTTCCTCCATATCAATGATATAATTTCTTCCATTGCTAGAATCACAATATGTCTATAGTAGAATAACAGTAAGTCTACTTTAGTCCATAGTTCATTCCCCAATCCTGAGGATTCTTAAGTAGGGAAAATGGTAAAATTTAAATATGCCACAATCTTTAATTATAGAATGTGTGCAACAGCATGTATACAATACTTGTTTTGTGTTGTGAAGAGAAAAACTTACAGCAGATGTAGAAAATTGGAACCCTGCACTGGAGCCTGGGAATCCCCCACTGTGTCCCCTCCAGCTGCAGATAAAGTCTTCTACTCTACTACTTAAAGTGTGATCCATGGGCTGGTAGGATCACAACTGGCATTTCCTAGAAGCTTGTTTAATATGTAGAAATTGAGTTAAATAATATGTTATTTAACATGTTCCTCATGCAATCCATCATAAATTAAGGCTCAAAAAAAGAATAAAAAAATAAAAATTAGTGCCAGCATACACAGATTCACTCAGCTCCTTGTTTGTTTGTATCACTCCAGAATTTTTCTGTAGATTTTACTAGACTCCAGGTTTTTGTTATGCTTGTTATATCATAAACCAGGGGATAAAGGGAATTGCCATGAGACAAGTTTGTAGGCATTTTTGTAGGTACAGATGGCTGGAAATATTTGCCACTATGAATAGTAATAGTTTCTAGTTCAGCAGTTCTCAAAACTGGCTTCACATTAAAATCACCTGGGGAACTTCAAGAAATTATTAGTGCAGGAGCTCTACTCCCAAGCAAGTAAATCATTAAATCAGGATCATTGGAGATAAAGCAGGAGTATTGGCCATTCTGGAAAGCTCCCAATGACAGTTTAAGCTAAGGTGAAATCTAGCATATTACAGAGAAAATAGCAGACATTTTAATTAAATTAAATTGGGCTGAGCCAATGATTCTCAAGTCTTACTGGAAGATTCTTAAATACACCAAGATCTAGGACACAACCAAATAACATTGAGTAGTTCTCTTCTAAGGCTAAGGGTTGCTCAGAATTACACTGAAGTAAAATTTTCTGTATCAAATACTGCACTTTACTTAATGAATATAACCAATATTGGAAATAAATTTCAAGTAGGTGGAGCCATTAGGATTAGATGCAATCTAATTTTACTGCCTTTAGTAAAACATTTTTTAAAAGAGATACTTTTATATCTTTATTTCCAATATGTGTACTTTAATTTTATTTTCATGCCTTATTGCACTAGCTAAGAAGTCCAGAATAATACTGAATAGTAATAGTGAGAGAGGACATCATTGCATTGTTTCCAATCTTACGGGAAGGTAGAGAATCTCTTGCCATAAATTAAATATTATCTTAGCTGTAGGTTTTGTGTAGATGTTCTTTATTGAGTTGAGGAAGTTCCTCTATATTTCTAGTTTGCTAAAAAGGATTTTACCAATAATAGTTGTTTTATTTAGTCAAATGCTTTTTTTCCCGACATCAATGATATGATCACACAATTTATCTTCTTTTGTCTATTGGTATAGTGGATTACATTGGTTGATTATCTAAGCGAAAACTTGTGTTGTTGATTTTAGATATTCAATCTCAATCTCTCTCAAAAAATAATAAAGGAAAAGGGTAAGGTCTGAGTTTGAATCCCTTGTTAGTTATATAGCTGCAAGCATGTGCCTCCATTCACATTTCTGGAAAGAACTGCTTACCTCAGACGGTTATAATGAGAGTTAAATTAGATAATCCATACAACCCCTTAATATATGCTCCATATATAATAAGCTATAATAGTTATTATTTTCAAACATGGAAGGCCTTGAAGATTTTCCTTGAAAGCCAAGTTTAATTTTGTCAAAATATCTATCTAGACAGACTTTTCATATATAATGGATATAAAAATTATCTTTTTTTTTAAATTTCTATTCTCACTAGAAAGAAAGCACTATGAGCACAAGTACTTTTTGACCATTTGGTCCACTACTGCATGTCAACACCAGAACCCTATGCCTAACTAACACATACATGATGAGCAAATCATTCAGTTGCATAGCATTCTATGGTTTCTAGAAAAGTCTTTTCTATATATGCATAATATCACCTATGGTCCTCATGATAACCTTATGGAATCTAACTTCATCTTTCTCATTGTATGAATGAGGAAAGCAAGGAACAAAGAGATGAAGAGGGCTGCCCAAGATCTCCTAACATCTATGTCTTGAGACTCTATCTACTACCACAGGTTTGTAGTCTGAAATAAACCCTGACACAAGGTAGATACTCATAATTGCTGGACTTAAAGGAAGATGAGGCATATTATTGTTGTTACTCTTTTGTTTTAGAAGGCCTGGGTTTCTCACTCCTGGATAACTGCAATTAGTCAGGGGGTATTTGACTACAGGATAATTGAGGTAAGTCACCACTGTGTTGAGTGATTTTATACATTATACTTGTATTAAAATGAAACATGGACAGCTGTAGGATAAAATGCAAATTTTGTATTAACGTAAAGATAAAACATGAGTTTTTAAAGGAAATTTGTACATTGCTTGATTCAGTCTATATCTCCCAACTGCTCTTATGACACAAGTCCGTTCACCTCTGCTATTAGAGTTACATTAGTAGAACACTTTAATAAGCATTGATTTGAATATGTTGGATAAAATGATGTGCTGTGACAGAATTTCGGTATGATGACGTGTTTTTTTGCTATGTTTGTTAAAGAAAGTACTCCTCTCACAGAAAATCTGATAGCAAGGGCACCATCAGTTGTGGCTGTTGCTTTTGTTACCATCCTTTGTTTGTGAATTTGGTGAAGATACTCAACATCTATAAATCTTAGACACTCCTCGTTTATAAACAAGGACAGGACAATTTGCCACCTGAGGAATTAATCATCGTAAGTCTCTTTTGAAAATTTCACACATGCCTAATTGCAATAACCAGCAAAACACCATTAATAATAAATACACTTTATAAGACTACAAATACTTTCTCATTGCCAGTGGGTATCATTTGTGCTCACTGATTAATGTGTTGGATAAATCTTTTTATTCAGGAACACAAGAGAGAATGCCACATTAAGAAGATGTTTCACAAAACAGGATGATACAGGAACATAGGTCGAATGGGCCACATTAGAAAGGGGTTGTGTATCGAATATTACCCTGGTTCTTTAAACATTTGCTTTATTCATGCTTCAGTGGGCAATCTCATCACCATGGAAGGGCTCACCCAGAAATTTTTCAGAAAATGGATACACTGTGAGCAAATTTGGTCTTCATAATTTTTTTAGAATAGCCTAATGGGAAAGATTTAAAAGCATTTATGCATTTGTATCTTTTTTTTTTTTGTAAAATAACCAAATCCTCAAAAAGTTGCAGAAGTCAAAGTATTCCTGCTCTTTAAAGGAATTCTGTGGAAATGTTCTCGTTTTTAATATATTTTTTGACTATCAAAGTGATGTGCGTTCAGTTATAGACAATCAGAACAGAAAAATAGGCCTAACGCTGAGACACAGTATCATTATTCTTCAACTTTCCATAGAAAAAACCTCCTTTGTTAAAGCTGAATTGTCATATAATAATATGTTAACCCCCTTCCTGGGAGTTTCATGTATCTCGAGTTTCATTAATTATTGAAACCTTTAATAAGTGGATTCATACCATTTAGACCATTTTGAGTGTGTCTTTTTGTGTTCTCATTACTTTCGTGACTTTCATTCACAATGTTGTGCGTAAAATACTTTATTTACTTGCATCATCAGTTTTACCTTGAACATATATGCCACAATTTATTTATCTATTCCAAAATGATGGACATTTAGCTTGTTTGCTATTAGGGGCCATGTAAGATAGTGCTATAGTGAACATAATTATACAATTATTTTGATTAACATATGCTCTCATATGCTTAAAAGTACATTTTATAAGTAATAGGTTTTCCTAAATGAAGCTTCAGTTTGTTATGTTCTAACAAGTTTCAAAAGTGGTGTTGTACCAATATAAAATCTCACCAGCCATTCCACATGTTCCACATCCCCACCAATAGTTGGAAATGTTAGTAAATTGTCTTTGATGATTAATTCTGGTGGCTGTACACTGTATTCATTGTGCTATTTGTTTTATTTTCCTGGTGACTAATGAGGTTGAGCACATTTTCATATGCCTGTTGTTCATTTAGAAATCTTTATGTTCTAAAATGACTGTCTAAGATTTTTCCTTATTGATATTTATGATTGTGTTTCTGTGTGTATGCAGAATATGAGAGTATTGCCAAACAAATCCTTTGAAAATTTCTTGACCTAATATATGGCTGGTATTTTCATTCTAAATATAATGTCTTTTCATGAAAAAAATTTCTCAATTTTAATGTCTTCCAAATTGTAAAATATCTACTTAAGATAGATTTTTGTATCCTGTTTAAGAAATATTTTTGTTTAAATACCACTGAAATCTTCTTCTGAATTGTGTACTTTATTAGTTTCCTTTTTATATTATATACAATGCATCTGAAATTGATTTTGTGTATAATGTGAGGTAGAGGTGAATATCATTATTCTCATATGATATTCTGTTAACTCAGCACCACTTATTTAAATATCCATCTTCTACCCACATTGCTGCAGTGTCACTGTTCCACAATTCTTTAAGAAGACATACATAGGCATATACATATATACTATACGTATGTATCCATATATATGTAAACACACACATATGCAGAAATACATACAACTGCCAATACTCTAATGAATTTATATTGCTTTATAATATTTTTAAGATACCTAATATTCAAAGAATTTATAATACATGGTAAATATATAATAAATGAATTATATAATCATGGTAATTGATAATACTTGATTTATAAAATATAACAAATTTTACAGTGTACAACCATAAAGAAGTTTTTATTCTATCCATATATCATGCATTTAAGGAATATCACCATTGCTATTGTTTTACAATAAAAAATGTTTTCATCAAACACTATATAGATTATTGCATTCAGTAAAACTCATAGTCCAAGGAAAAAGTCTCCAAAATCCCAGGCTGTAATCTACCCTCCTTCTACAACTGAAAGTATATTTCTCTTTTATCAATATAATTAATATCAATATGCAAATATTCATATTTGATTATTTATAAAGATATTATCTGACTCTACACTCAGAAGATACATTAGAAAATTGAGGCATTTTGTCAGTGATCCAGCTCATAAAACACTTTTTTTTTGGAAATATAACTTACGGAAGCCAATTTTACATGATCTTGAACTTTTTAGACAATGTACAAATGCTCTTCACTTCAGTGTGATAAGATCAGCCTTAAGGGGAAATTATTTAGTTGCTAAATTAAAACACACAGAAATTAGCATAGGTATACAAATTGAAGCATGAACCTTGAAATTTCCTACCTGTAAATATATTTTTTCTTATATATTTTAGAAACTTTTTTCAGAAGTTTAAAACTTCCTGGTTATTCAATTTTTTGGCTCAGAGAAAGTGAAGGATATTTTTCCCTCTGAAAGAAAAATCTCTATTTTTATTTCATGACATATGCATATTTTAAGTCACTAACAACTAACATGAAAAATATATTTAAGTCACTATCACTAACAGCTAATATTAACAACTGTGAAAGAATCCTTAGATGTGAATTTGTCCCTTAAATTCATCACAAAATTATGTTCAATGTTACTCAACATCTTTGACACCTTTCTTTTAATTCTACCAGTCCCTATTGCCTCTGATGGCTCTTCAGGTAAGGGCAAAATAATGAGACAAAACTTCATTTGAGATAAAATCTAACACTTAGGCTTGCAGATTGGGTATAGAGGAGGCAGAACCCAACTTAGGATGTATTTTACAAAATGGGAGTGATTTCATGCTAAGGTAATGTGACAGTTAGGCTAATAGGTCAACTCAGCCAGGTAATTGTGCCCAGTTGTTTGATCAAACAAGCACTGGGCTAATTGTAATATAGACAGTTATGGACTTTGGTTACCAGTGAGTTTACTGCATAGATAGATGATTACATCTACATCAACCAGGAAGATTGCCATCAGCAATGAGTGACGATTTATGCAATCAGATGAATGCCTTAAAAGGGGAAGTTATTTCAGCATTCAGAGAGAATTTCTTTTGGACAGCCAATGTCTCCCGGAACCTCATTAAGGACCTTCATTGGACTTTCATCAGAGCCCCTGGTTTGCTGCCTGCCTGAGATACCTGGACTTGTGCATCCCCACAGTCTCATGAGAGTCTCTTATAAAATCTCACACTATTTACAGATATCTCCTGTTGATTCTGTTTCCCTAGAGAACCCTGACTAATACAGCTAAGTAATTTTTTAAAACATTTTTATTCAGTTTAGTTTGCAACAGGTTATTTTTTTTTTGAGATGACAAAAAAAAAGTAGTTTTAAAAAATATTGTGGATTGTCATAGGTTTATTACCTCATTTCAAATCACTAAACTCTTACTGTGTCAGAAGTGGTCACATTTGTATGAATCTCTTCTCTCATGGTTAGGCTTCATATTTTTTTATTAAAAAACACATCAAAGTAGGGATTCGGGCATAGAAGAAATTTTGAAGTAAAACTTCCCTGTATTACTGTCTTTTATTTCAGTTTATGAGCTTGAGACTTCAAGAAGTTAAGCAAAATTTTCATGATTCCACTGAGGAATATAAATTATATTTTTATCATTACAATGGCTTTATCTCAGTGCTTAGGATATTTTAAGTGCTCAAAAAAGTTTGTGGAAACCAAGAAATATAATTAGACAGTCACTTTTCCTTACTAACTAAGCACACATTCCACAAACTTATTTATAATCAATTTAAGATTTAGGTTTTTGCACAAATACTGCAATTAGTTTAATTGCAGATTAAAAAATATTAATTAATATGATCAAGTAGCCATGGGTCATTGTCTCAGTGGGTGGAGACCCACACAATAACCAAAAGAATATTGAATCATATCCTGGGAAGTCCTGCTACAATCTCTAGTAGAGTGGCAAGAATCCCCAGAGTACATGGGCAGTGCCTAGCAAAGGACAGACCATTACGCCAGGCCCCTGAAATTATTGGTTGGACTTTTGAACCTTGTAATTGTGAAATTTAAACTTAGCCTCGTATTTTATATTGCCTAAGAGTTACGTCCTGAAAGGCTCCTTGTTGCTCTCATGTGGACTCTCTCTAAACCAAACTCAGAGCATCAACACACTACCTTCCCTCCACCTGGGTATGGGCCATGACTCCTGGGGATGAGACTTCTTGGCACTAAGGGATTATTACTAAACACCAACTAGCAATGCATCTGGAAAAAGACCTTGATCAAAGGGGAACAATTAAATACCAATGAGTTTTTATGGCTAAGAAATTTCAAAGTGAATCATTCCAGAGGCTATGCTTATGCAAGTCTCAGCAGAATCTCATTGACTGCCACAGTAAACAATGCCACAAACAGCTGACTTCTCAGGTCTCTAGAGAAATCTAGACACTATAGGCAGGGCTGACAATCTCAGTAGGCCTTACTTTGGAATATGTACTCCCCAATGTAACAAAATTAGTCTCATTTATAATTTCCCTACATATGGCTTTTCTGCCCTTTTCATTTGAACCTAAAATTAGCACTATACTCATTAAATATATGCCCTAGAGACTTAAATCTTTGGTCTGTTCTTATGCCCATTGAGCCTTGCATCTCAGCAGAGTTGCAACACCTACTCTCCAGTTCATTGGACGTGCCCAGGAAACTAACAAAAGGGCAATGATGGATAATGCACATCCCTGAAAACAGAGAGTATCTACAACTGCAAGCAAGACAGTTCCACCCATCTGCCCCCACGGAATCTAAGCCCACTCTCAACTGGAAGCAGAGTGGGCATCACCATTCCAAAATCCTTAAGATTGAGGACTGAATAAATGTAAGGGTGGAATGCAACTAGGGACTAAAGTAGACTTATTAATATTCTAGTAATGGAAGAACTTGTATCATTGATATAAATGCACTGGCCACCAGAGGTTTTGAGGAGAGGGAGAGGAAAGAATAGGTGTAACATGGGACCTTTTTGGGACATTGGATTGTCCTGCATGGCATTGCAATGATGGATACAGGCCATTATTCATTTTATCAAAACCTATAAAATTGTGCGGTGCACAGTGTAAAATATAACGTAAACTAAAGACCATGGTTAGTAGCAATTCTTCAATATTTGTTCATCAATTGTAACAAATGTACCACACTAATGAAAGATGTTAATGGGGGAAAGTGTGGGAGGAGGAGGGGTGGAGTATATGGGAACCACCTATATTTTTGATGTAATATTTATGTAATCGAAAGCTTCCTTTAAAAAATTAAAAATAAGAATATACAGAATAAATTAGAGAGAATCGAAATAGCAGATATGTATGGCAGGAAAAGCATTGAGAGATTGAGAAGTGATTATTAGGGGGTAGGGTTTTCTTTTTTTTTTGTCTGTTTTTTTCATTGTTTATTATCACTATTATTATTGGAATAATGAAAATGTAATAATGATTGAAGTGATGAATGCACAGCTATATGATTATACCAGTTAGTGTTAAGTGTACACTTTGGATGGATTGCATGCTTTGTTAATATGTATTAATAATTTGATTAAAATATGAAAAATTTTTGGAAGAATCTTGCAGTTAGCTTGATTCCATTTGCTGTAGATTTCAAAATTCAAAGAGTTTTCTACCAGACTGTTTTTATGTTTTTCTGTATGTATAGTGTGTGTGTGTCACTGAGTGTGAGTATGTGTGTGTTCATTCCTGACTTGGGAATTTTTTATCCAACATTTTTATTAATGTTTCAAAGTCATTTAAAAATAAGTATAAAATCTTTATACTCTTTGGATTGATGATTGAATCTTTTAAAAATAAATTGTTTTCAATATTTTTTATTTGCTTATCACTTCTTAATGTCAGATATCATTGTTCTTAGACTTGTAGAAGTTTCAAAAAACAGGAACAGTGGTAGGCATCAAAATTTCACAGAGAAAGAAATATTCATCTGAATAGTCAATAGTTATTGGATATAGTGATGTAAAGTATTTCTTCCAATTTCACTTCAGATTCTCTAATACTTTTCCAATTTTGCTATTTAATACTTGGAGTGTCAACTTAGACAACAGGAAAAATGTTAATTTTTTCAAATCAATGAAATTGTTTGATCAATGAATAACTTTTTACATATGAAAATAAATCAAACATTTTTATTAATCAAATCTAAAATTCCATATGTAGTATGATGAAACATTCATTTATGAACAACCAAGGAAAAAGTACTACAAATAAGACACTTTTGATGAGAAAATGCATCCTGATTTCAGAAATATTAAAATATGCAAAAAGTGCCATTTAATCCATGACATACCACATGTGAATATATGTAAATATATGCAGACATGAATTTATAAATATGCATCTAAGTAAATTAAAATAATAATAAATATAACTATAATAATAGAAGCAATAATTAAAACTATATAAACAAATAATAGACCCACATGGCCCAGAAATAGAGTGATAGTGTAGTTACAGGAAATCAATCCAGCAATAAAATAATTTCTCAACTCAATTTTCACATTCCTTCACCACTGTGAAGAAATTGTGTGGCACACACATACCACTCTTCTTAAAATTTTCATTTGTTTGCCAAAGTGTTTCCCTTAAATGCCATAGCTATTTCTTGTCCTCTCTTTACTGCATTCATTTTAAACTGATTCCACAGCACTACCCTCAAACACCCCCTGCCCCTTGCTCCTGACTCTACATCAGAAATCCTAAAGACTCATAGGCAGAAATTCAGTCAATCTTGTTGTCAGACAGGGAAAGAAGCCAAGTGCAACAAAGCCAGATCTCTTTGTAGGAAACAAATGTCAGAAAAGTCTGAGAATATTAATGTGCCAGTATTTTTGTGTGGGTGTATTATTTGCACGTAATGTGTTTCTCTGAGCTTGATGGGCATTAATTTTCTTTCTGACTGAAAGTTAAAATTGTCATGTGTTGTCAGATGATTTTTATTTTGCTGCCCCAGATATAAAGTCTAAGGTAACTAAACAATTTAGCATGTACAAATTTCTTGAAGTTATATAATAATAAGCTTCTCTAAGGAATATTTCTTTTAAAATATTTTAATAAAAGAAACCAATCAGGAGGAAGTAACATTTCAATTTAATCAGAAATCCTGTCTAACCATTAAATCATTTTGAAAGGCTCTCATAACACTACATATTAACAATTGCAATAAAGGCTTTTACAAGTGCTAAAGCATCACAAACAAGGACTGATTAACTGCCTTGGGGACAGAGGGAATCTTCATAAGAAAAGGCAATATTACAATTGGGTCCAGATGAAGGAAAATTCTTCATCTTATCAGACATATATCCACTGGGTCAAAATTATGTTTGGGTTTTACTGGGGAGAGATATATCACCTTAAATAGAGGTACCACTTTTTGATTCTGTGTTTTACTCTTTCCCACTTTTGAAGTTCTCACTGACTTTTAAGCAGTCAAGGAAAATCAGTCCGAATTATCATCCCTTTTTCACTATAGACATACTTATAAAAACTGAGAATGAACCATGCATTTGTTTAAAAACTGTATCTTATATTGTTAGGTGTTGCAGTTTGGCAGTTTGATGTAATTATGAATTCCAAAAATCTATATCAGATTATGCTTGTAAACGGATCTGTTCATCTGGACATTATTAAGTTGCAATTGGTGCTTTGATTGGGCCACGTCAGTAGGGTGTTGAGCCCCACCCCTTGGTGGGTGGGGGAATCAAATATAAAGGGCAAGACAAAGGACAGAGGAAGCAGTTCTGATGTTGGAGCTTTGATGCTGGAGCCCCGGGGAGGCAAGCAGACCAAGGAGCTTGGTCATGAGGAAAGAAAGAAGGCCCCAGGATAGAGACAAGCCGTTCGCCTGACAGTTTCACAGCTGGCCTTGTGGAGAGAAGCAAAGCCTAGAGAGCCTCATAGTCTACAGTTGACCTTGTGGAGGAAACAGAGGAGCTAAGCCTGGAGAGAAACAGAGCCCCGGGAAGAGAGGAACCCAAGGAGCCTGAACCCTGGCAAACATCAGCAGCTGTTTTGTTCCAACACGTGGCAATGGACTTTGGTGAGGGAAGAAACTTATGCTTTATGGCCTGGTAACTGTGGACTTCTACAGAAGAAAAAGAGAGAGGGAAAAAATATCAATATCAGGAATAAAAGACAGCATAGATCCTACAGATATAGTATCTTAATTCACCACAGCTGCTATTACAAATGCCACAAAATTTGTCACTATAGAAATTTATTGTGTCATGGTTTGTCAGGGAGGCTAGAAGTCTAATATCCATGGCAAGACCATGCTTTCTCTGCAAGGTCTGTAGGGTTCTGGCTTTCCATAATCCCTGTGATTTGTTGGCTTGAATCTCTGCCTCCATCACATGGTCTCCTCCTCTACTTTTCTCAGAAGGGTTGGCTTATTGGGTTTCCGGCTTCCCTTAATCTACAGTAATGTAGATTAAGTCCCACTGTGATGCAATTAGAGCACACTAAATCTGATCTTATAGGATCCTGTTCACAAATGAGTCTACATCTTAACAGATAATATATCTTCAAAAGGACTTATTTACAAGTGGGTCCACACCCATAGGAATGTAGAGTAAGAACATGTCTTTTGTTGGAATACAAATATTCAATCTATCACACATATTAAGACAAAACTTTGAGCAAATTTCTGTCAACAAATTTGCAACATAAATGGAAGAATTCCTTGAAAAATACAACTTGAGCAAACTGACACAAAATCAAACCAAAAATAAAAATATTACTGTATCTTTTAAAGAAATTGAATCTGTTATCAAAAACATAAAAAAAAAAAAAGAAACCTCAAGGCTCAAAGGTTTCATGGGTGAATTCTATGAAAAGTTTAATAAAAAATAACTATCATCTTATATAACTACTTTTTATATAGCACTTAGGAGGAAAGGGCAATAAACAAGTTTTTTTAAATATAAGAAAGTTCTATGAAGTTGTCTTAAGACCAGAGCTTAAGGTTGATCTTGATCTTGATCCTGATTCTTGTCTCATTGTCTATACACTAAAAACTTTTCATCTTTATTTTTTTATTATCAAAATATAAAATTAGAAAATATAAGTTTCCATGTCACTGAAATGTTTGAATATAATGGATAATTAATTAATATCTGATCCACACATGGATTTTCATTAACATTTGATATTCTATTTATAGCTTTAAAAATAATTCTAATTACACCGTATATGCAATTTTGTATTTCCTTTTACCTACTATTATCAGCTACACCTTTGCCTACTATTAAAGGGTCAAATATTAGTAACATTTAGATTGTTTTATCCTTTTCAATATTATTAGTAATGTAACTGTGTATAAAGATTTTATCATATTCATGATTATTTTAGCTTGCTTAGAGTTTCAAAAGTGGAAATACAGAGGTAGAATATATGAACAGCTTTATGACTCTCTGTAAATTGTCAAATTGCTTTCCAAAAATATTAATAGCCTTTCCACAAATGCATTTTTTACACCCACCTATTTTTCTAAATATTATTTTCTATTACTCTTCATTCCTTCCACTTTATATTATAAAGTTTTAATTATTTATTTTATAAAAGTGGTATTTTACCTAAATTAAACAGCAAAAATGATTACCCAGAATTAGGTGAACTCATTGAGGAATCAGCAAATACCGAAATGGAGACCTTGTCTGCAAATGGTACAAAGTACTCCTGTAAAATTAGATGCCCTTGAAAGTTACCAAGTCCAGTGACATGCTTTTCTTATGCAAACACAAAGAGATTTTATCTGAAATAAGTAAATAAATAACAGCTAAATTAAGTCACTAACTGTCTGTAGAGTGGCATGTCCCTGTGGAGCTGACTAGTTTTAATTGGAGATGTAGAATGTCAAGTTTTCTATAATTAGTTATGTCTTGAGACTCATACCCATGTATTGTTTATATGCAGTTGGCACATACAAGATGGAAAACTGGGAAAAAATTGGAAAATACAACTATACCTTGCTTTATATTTGGATTATGGCATGAGAAAGAAACTTAAAGATTCTTTCTTCTCAAACTTGAGAGACTTGACAAATTTTCAGCAACCTTCATAGATTCCCAACTACTATAGAATTATCATTCGTTTCTTTATCATAACAGAGAGGCATTTCAAGTACGAAGAAAACATTTTTCAAATTTACAATTGGAAAATTAACTTTCTCACATTTTTCTTAAGTTAGAATGAATTTTTGTGGAAGTAGATTTTAAGACTTGTTAAGAAAGTAAAAATTCTAAAAAGCATGCATCAGACTACAGAAAGCAATTAATTGGTCTGTCCTTTGAACTGATTTAATTTTCCTCAAAAACATTGAGACTTTACTTGAGCATCTCCATTGACAGTGAACTCACAAGTTCAATAACTAGTTCAGCTTTTAGGCAGCACTTACAATTATACAGTGTTTCTTTCCTCATATTGAACTCTGAATTTACTACTGATAACTTCCACCTGCTCATCTGGATAGGGATATTTGTCCCATAACTTAAAGGTTTTTCTCATGTGTAAGATAAATGTCCTCAAGTATCTCAAATTCTTTTCATATTTTTCTATGAATCTGTTCACAGATTTCTATGTTTTCAAATCTGTACCTTCTCTTCTCCCAAAGCACATACATTTATATGTAAGATTAAAGTCTGCTTGTCAGAAACAGACACATGAATCATAAATAATTTTATGAGGATTGGTGTTTTTATTTTTAATTTCTGAACTATACGTTGTGAAAGTTGATTTTACTTCCTTTGCTTCATTTTCCTTTTGCATACATAGGGACTTTTAATAGTGGCACCTATTTCAAAGTGTAGTTTTCAGAGTTAAATGAGATAAAACTATGAGGACAATAATAGTCCCTAGCTCATAAGGTTTTAGTGTAACTTAAATAATTACTAAAATAATTCTTGTCACATTGTAAGAAGAATGTAATTGTTAAATCTATTGTATGTGGTGAGGATTCCACAATGATCAAAACAGAGAACCATCCCTTCTTCACAAAGACTACCTTCTAGTCAACAATCATCAAGTATGAATAGAGCTTAGGATGCTTCTTGACATTAGAAAACATGCAATAATGTTAGAAAATATTATGCTTATTAATTACCCTAGGAATAAATTTCCTTTTAGAAGTCACATTACAATGCTAGTTCTTTTTTAATGTAACTCAATGTCTGAGTCTTATTTTGTCTGCATTTGGTTTTCTGGAACTGAATGCAGGATTTGAATAATTGAGAATCATCTATCTAGATAACATATAATAGAATGTGTTACTTACCTTGACTCTTAGTTTATCAGGGATGGTAATCTGGACACAGTGTCTGCTCCTGTCATCTTCACCTCCCAAACCATAGCCACCATGTGTGAGTGCTTCTTCATCCACATCAGCCAGACTGGCAATGCCTGCTAGGAGCTCTACTGCTTGCAACACAGCATCTAGCCCGGTGAACAGATGCCAAGTGGGGGAGTAGATGATTCCTTTAATGCCTTCTTCAGTGAGAAGGGTACTGGCAAGCACATGTCCAGAGCAGTGTTTGTAGACCTGGAACCCACAGGTCATTGATGAAGTTCACACTGGCACCTACCGCCAGATCTGCCATCCTGAGCAGCTCATTGCAGGCAAGGAAGATGCTGCAATAACTACACCCGTAGGCCCTACATCATTGGCAAGGATATCAGTGACCTCATCTCAGACAGAATTCACAAGTAGGTTGACCAATGCACAGGTATTCAGGGTTTCTTGACTTTCCATAGCTTTGGTGGGGAAACCAGTTCTGGGTTCACCTCCCTGCTGATGGAACAGCTCTCTGTTGATTATGAAAAGAAGTCCAGGCTGGAGTTGTCCATTTACCCAGCCCTCCAGTACCACAGCTGCAGTCAAGCCCTATAACTCCATCCTTACCACCCACACACCCTGGACCACTCAGATTGTACCTTCATGGTAGATAAGGAGGCCATCTCTGACATCTGTTGTAGAAACCTCGATATTGTGTACTTAGCCTACACCAACCTTAACCACCTTATTAGCCAGATTGTGCCCTCCATCAACACTTCCATCAGGTTTGATGGTGCCCTGAATGTTGATTTGACAGAATTTCATACCAACCTGGTGTCCTATCCCTACATCGACTTTTTCTGACCTCTTATAACCCCATCATCTCTGCTAAGAAAGCCACCATGAACAGCATTCTGTAGCAGAGATTACCAATGCTTGCTTTCAGCCAGCCAACCAGATGGTGAAATGCAGCCTTCTCCATGGTAAATACATGACTTGCTACCTGTTGTACTGTGGTGATATGGTTCCCAAAGACATCAGTGCTGTCATTGCCACCACCAAGATCAAGTGTAGCATTCAGGTTTGTGGACTGGTGTCCCACTGGCTTCATGTAGGCATTAATTACCAGCCTCCTGCTGTGGCACCTGGTGGAGACCTGGCCAAGGTCTAGCGATTTGCACACATGCTGAGCAATACCACAGTCATTGCAGAGGCCTGGGCTCACCTGGACCACAAGATTGACCTGAGGTATGCCAAGCGTGCCTCTGTTCATTGGTACTTGGGTGAGGGAATGAGGGAAAGAGAGTTTTCTGAGGCCTGTGGGAACACGGCTCACTTTAAGAGGGATTATGTGGAAGTTGGTGTGGATTCTGTTGAAGGAGAGGGCAAGGAAAAGAAGAGAAACACTAATATCCATTTCTCTCAGCTCTATTGCATGCCACACTCCCAGTACTTAGGCTTCTACTTCAACTGACAGGCACTTAAGCACTCTGATGAGATTGTCGTCAATCTAAGTTGTGATCTATCTTATTTTTTCATGTGTGCCTGTAAAATTTTCCATCATGTGTCAAAGTAAAGGTTTTAATAAAAAATATTTACAAAATAGTTAATTTAGTTTGTACATATTTACATCTTTTTAAAATAATAATGTATGCAATAGTTAATACATCATGACGTGAGTCATATGGTATCTAGGCCAATGTCCTAATATTTGGAGTTCCTTTCAAAGATGATAGGCAATTATAAGATTTTAAAATTTAGATGCCAAAAGGAACCAGAGACATTATTATTGATCAGACCCTCTTGCTTTAAAGTGAAGTGAGAACCAGAAAGGAGACAAAAGCCACCAAAGGCCACACAGTGGACCAAGCCAAAATTAAAGTTCAGATATTCTGATGGTCCAGGAATAGTACCATTCTTCCGTGATGTATGAACTTCAAGTGTGACATCCTCAAGTCTGAGTCAATCATAAAAATATTATCAGGAATTGCCTGAGCACAAGGCTCTTCCATATCAACAGGGTTCCATTAGCACAGTTTGAGTAAATTCATCCAGTTTCACCATCATGAAATTTTCATTTCTCCTTAAGGATCTCTACAATAGACTTTTGCAATTGATCTCTGAAATCCATATGTTTTGGTCTCAAAATTTCTTCCGTGATATCTAGCAATCAATTAATTAATCAAGTTAAAATTAAATCTTGAATATTGCCTCATCATCCTTAACTCATCAGGTATTAGAAAAATAGTTGGCAAAAGTCCTTTATGTTTACTGATGGTTTGAGCTCACTTAAGAGTGTTGTGTTGTGTTGTGTTTTTATTTTATTTTATTTTATTTTATTTATTTGGAACATATACTTTGATTAGCAATTTTCTGGGCATGTTTAACTAACCTAGGTGAGAAAACCTTGGTCATGTTTAATTGTAAATAGCTTGACATAAGTTTGGGCCAATACTTGAAGTGTATAATTTTAGTTGGTAGGATTTGCCTGCTTATGTTTAAAAAAAAAAAGTTTAATTAGAAATAAAGGATTTAGAGACGTTATGAAAATTACTTATTTTCCCTGTGCTATAACTTCTTTTTCTGAAAAATGAAAGGGGCTATTGACAGGTTTATTGTAAAAGTTAGAAAAAAATAATTCATGGCAAATATTTTGTTCAGTGTCTGACACTAAATTAATACTCAGTCAGTTTATCATTATCATTATTATTTCATAGGTGTATACTTAATGCCGTTTAGACAAATACATTGTCATCAAATCCTCACAGCATCTCTCTTGGTAGGAATGAAAGATGTTATGGCTCCTCTTTATAAACAAGGAAACTGAGGCTAAGAAATATGACTTTTCTAAAAAAGATCGTATATTTATTGACTGTCAACCAAAACCCAAATCATCATGTCCCTAATCCAGTGATTCTTCTACTACAATAAACTGATATTAATTCTAATATGCTTCTATCCACCTCCTTCTCATCCTTTGGGTCTCAGCTTAAATACTACCTCCACAGGGGGCTTCCCTATCCCCATTAGTTTTCTTTTCTTCCATAATTAGTCTCCATCTCAGAACTTTCTTTATTTCCTAATAACACTTTATCACATATATTTGTCATTTTAAGCATGTCAGACTTGCTTACTAGAATGTAAGTTTCAAAGGGACAGAATTTATGATTATCATGTTCACAGCTGTATCCCAGCAAATAATTATAATTTAATAATTTTTTCTAATGAATGTGTTAATATATTTGAAAGGGAAAAATCCCAAAAGAATACATATCAGCAATATTTATTGAAAATTTGTTTATGTTTAGCACCCTTCAAAGTAGTTCTTTGGACTTTGACTATATTTCTGTGTGCTGTAGCTGTTGTGCTTCCATTTTCTTAGGGAGAAACATTCATTCTACAAGGCCAAGGCTTATATTCTTTATTAAAATATTGGAATACTTCAGGATAAATAACTGCTTCCCAGAAGCCCACATTCAACCCATAGCTGTTTACACACATACACACACACAGGCAGGCATACAGACCTCTAACAAATAAAGAGTGAATATCTAGCAAATCAGAGGACTTTTAGAAACCAGCAGTAAACCTCACCAGAGGTAAATGTCCAAATTTTAAGATTTAAAATATTATAGAAGACAAATAGAATTTCTGGCAATGTCATTTCACCAAGTTGCCTTAGTACTACTCTTACAACGGAGTTTGAAACTCCAGTTTTGAGCTTCCAAAACTGATGCAATAATTTGTTCGGCAAAATGAATTTGGACATATTTGGACTAAATATGGTGGAGAAATAAAAAAGAAAATATTCCTTTGGCCTCAAAGGACATAGGACATAGCCATATATAATGAGCCATTTCATTCTATGATATATGTGTTGTATTAGAAATAAGGTGAATTGAAAGGGAAATCTCTATAAGAAAATTTGCCCACTATTAGTTATATACAGGCGGGTTCAAGGGTGTATGGCACTGCTTAGCTAGGTCAATAAAATGGAAGAAGAATTAGAAAAAATGAGAGTAAAGAAGAAGAAAAAAATGTGAAGGGATAAGCGATGCAAAGTGTTAAAAGAAAAAAATAGAGACAATATATATGAGGAAATTGTAATAAAAATTATGTCCTGTTTGATTTTTTTAAACACTGGTGATGACTTTTTATTTTTAAATGTTTTATAAAACAGTTATCTTTTGAATGGAGTCACTTTAAGAAACTTAACTTTGTCTCTACCAAAATTTCCTTCTTAATTTTGAATACTCTTTCTGGCAACTTTTATTTTGTTCCCTTTTTCCTCATTCTCACATATTTTTAAATCAACTTTAATGTCAATTTGGAAGGTCAATGGTAAATAATGTAGTATTATGATTATTCTTTTAATAATGCTTTTAATGTTTCTAAATTTTATAATTACTCACTTAATTCCTTATGATTAGGGATCTTTCTGAGTATCTAATCTCTTATCCTTAGGAAAAAATATTTTTAAGTGTGCTGGTTGTGGACATAACATTCAAGTTACCTTAAGTCATATTAAATTACATCAGTCATTCATTTCTTTTCTTAATTTTAAGAGGAAAGATAATAATCAAATGTGTGCATTTACATTTAGTTATAAAACTATTTGTAAAATATTGTCCTTAAGAATTTGAATAAAACTACCTCCTTTCTAAATTTTACATTCATACTTGAAATTTTGAATATCATTGAGTTTTTTTCTCAGAATATTATGGATGCAGATAGTAGTGTATATGACATGATTATGTGAAAACCTATGCTGTTCAAAGGTGAATTTGCTGTTGATTTTTAGCAATGTTGTCTTTAGGTCATATATCTTTGTTATTGACCACTTTATTGTTAAGTACTTTAGAAATATTAAAATTAGTTCAGGTTATCCAATTTTTCTTGAAGAGTACTCTACATATTCTAACTAATATATCCTGTCTTTTCTCATTCCCTAATATTATCCATGTGTGTGTAAATGCCTGTATAAATCATATTTCTTAAGAATCTTACAAATATATACTTTATATAAGAACTGGAAACAGCTGGTGTGAGTTTCACTGTAATCCTTTAAAGTCAAAAAATATTGAAAGATCAATTTATGCATGGTTAAACCAAAGATCAGAGGTATTGTTTGAAGGCTAATCACTGGAAAAATCAAAGGCAAAAGATCTATGAAGTTTTTCCCTCATTCCTCCTAACCATTTCAAACATTTCAAGAGAAAGGATTTCTATATCCTTTCTCTCATATCAGTGATTCCAATTATAGGATGATTAGATGGGGTAATGAAAAGTTATACCAATCCTTAAGAGTGACTGCCAATTGATGTTGACACAACTAGGCACTGTGAGGCCAGAGGCTGGTCACCATTTAGCTTTTAAATGTATTAATCTAATTGCACATTCAAATGCTTTTAATGACATTTCTATCTATGGGATTGTAGAATTTTAATTTATGGCATTTAAAATATTTTTTAGCAACTAGACAACTTTTTTCAATTAGCCAACAGCTGTTACTTTTTTTCTTTTTTTAATTTTCAGAGGGTCTGTGAAAAAATGTTGGCACTAATTACTTACAATTTTGTATCAATTTACTAATTTCCAGCCCAAAAGGAAATCCCCTGTCATAAATGTGTCAGGAGTGCCTTTTAATGACCTTAACCCAGATGGCTGTTTTTGGGACATAATCAAACAATCCAGTTTTAAAATGTGTTCATTTCTGTATTTTCCTCCAATGAATAAATTCCTAATGATATCTACAAAATATTTTATAATGCCATTAACAGGTGTATCCGCTATCCTAGGAAGTGCTATTCATTAACCAAAAAGCTGAGATGGCTAGAGAGTAAAATGCATGAAAACCTCTTAAATCAACTTACTCTTAGGGGTCAGAATGAAAACATAATAGTATCTCAGATCACTGATCTTTCGTATATAAATCTAGCATATCATTCAAGAAACTAATCTTATATTATTCAATGGAATGGGGTAGTATGAATATCAAAATAAAAAGTCACAGATAAGAAATAAAATATTTGTAAGTTAAACACATTTTTGATTTGATAAAGTTTTGTGGTACCAATTTCAGTAAGTATAATAAAACCTCAGGTAAAATTTAACTTTGGTATTCAGTGCTCAAAACTAATGGTATAAATATAATCAAGAATAGAAAATGGAGCAAAAAGCAAAAGAGTGGCAATTGATTAAAAATTTTAATTTGGCTTTATTAAATCATAATGTAAAATAGAAAAAAATATATATGTGTATACATACCCCAGAAAGGCATGTTCTTAAATTTAATCCATTCCTGTGGGTGTGGACCCATTTTAAGTAGGACCTTTTGAGTAGGCTACTTCAGTTAATGTGTGACCCACCTCATTTAGAATGGGTCTTAATCCTCTTATTGTAGTCCTTTACAAACAGAATTAATACAGAGAGAGAGAAAGCCATGGAACCAAGAAACTAAAAGCAATGAAACCCAGAAGAGACGGGAGATAATAGCAGACAAGGCCTGTGCCTTGCCATGTGGCAGTGGTGTCAAGGATTGCCTACATCCAGTCTTCCGGAAGAAAGCATCACACTGATGATGCCTTTATTTGGAAATTTTCCTCAGCCTCAAAACTGTAAGCTAATAAATTCCCATTGTTAAGCCAACCCATTTCATGGAATCAGCTTTCTGCAGCCTAGCAAGTTAAAACAATATATAAGTACATCGCTACCTAATTGTATTTCACAATAGAGAATAATTCTCTAAATCTTCATAATACACCTTAACTTTTTCAATTATTTTTGTTACTGAATGGATTAAACATACAAAAATCTGTGTTTTATTATAAAGTGATTGCCCCCAAATAATTCTCTGGAACTTCTTAAAATTGATGCAAATTTCTTTGGAAAACATAGATTTCCAAAGCTTTGACTAAAGAAAAGATCTAGAATATATTGAACATTGGAGTTTTTCAGGCATTGAAAAGTATCTGCTAATAGAATCCATATATCCTTGTGGTAAAGGACAGGAAGGAGAATTAATGTCCACGCTATATTCAACATTTGAAAAATAATCAACCCTACTCTGTGGCAAAAAGGCTTTATGAGATTTATGCTTTAAACAAATAGGGCAAATTCCCCCAGCACATCTTTCGATTCCACTTCCAATCCTACAGTGGGGATTAGTGTAGCCTTATCCTCTTATAGACAGATAAACCTTTCAGGATGTAGCGAGTTAACATTTAATAGACAAGAGCTATGATATCGGCTAGAGCTAAAATATACTGTCAGTTTATATAGTAAAGAAGAAGTATATTTTTGTTCACGTCCTTATAGTAAGTCTTCTAAACACATTATGGTATATTTTACCTCTCTGCTTCTATTTTATAAACCCAGAGGCTAAATATTTCCCCAATCTTTCCAGGACAATGTCCCTTGTATAAAGAAACATTAGTTTGAATATAAAACAGCATGTTATTGGGGCTGTGTATATCCCTGTGCTATAAAGAAAGACAGACACTGAATATCTCCTGGGACAGTCTAAGAGTTATCTCACCTCTTTACAGGTCTTCAGCTGGAAAATCTAACATCTGTGGTTTCAAAGATGGGGTCATGAGGGTGATTTATTTAGTAGCTATGCCTTAGTTGGTGAAACTGAAGAACTTTTAAGGAGGTAATAGACAATAGAAACTAGATGGATGTCTCAAAAATTACTGAAAGTCAAAATTCTCAGATACCTCTTTATTTCAGCAATTTAATTTATAGCTAAACCAAAAAGAAGCTGAAAGCAATATTTAATGGCAAGTTATTTTGACGACTTAAGGCAAAGATTCTATGGGCCAGAATTCTACTCTTTGGCCTATTCCTTCTAAAACAATTTAAGTTCTTGCTTTATTCCATGTATTGGGCTAAGTGCAGAATCAGAACCTCTTACCCATGAGTTCTTAACCTTTTTTGTTCCATGGACCCCTTTGACAGGTGAAAACACGGATCCCTTACTAAGTCCACACTATACTGTGTAATATTTAATAAATATATCACATCTGTACCACCACGTCCCACAAGAAAAATGATTTTTTGAATTCAATTCAAGCTCATGGACCCCTTGTTAAGAATCCTTCCCCTTAACTATCCTTGACTCATTACGGTCTAGTTTTTAAGACAGAAATTACATAATAATATTAATACAATTGTGTCTTTAATTAATACAAATAGTACATATATGGTGCTGAAATTAAGATTTGCACGTATTATTTCACTTTGTCCTCATAATCACCCTATTGAATTAGAGACACAAAACAAGTTTTAGGGTTGTTCTTAGGTTTCAATTATGCAATAGTTTTCTCTTTTTTGACTACACTTTTAATTAACATTTAACAAGCAAAGTGTAACATGAAATTTCTTTGATTACATTGTTGTTGATTTACAATGAATAAGAATATGGACCAAATGAAGAAATCAATGTGAAATAATGTTCATGCTCGTTTCATTTGACAAAATTTGATGAGCAGAAATAAAGAATGAGGTATACATTCTAGGAACATTAAGAAGGTAAAATCAGAATGACTTGGTAGTAGACTAGAAGAGGGAGAAGGAAACTTTCAGAATGAATCTCAAATGTAAATTGTCACCATAGACCAAGAAATAAATACAGAAAAGGAAAAAAAAAAGAAGCAGGAATTGAGTACAGAAATGATGAGATTAATTCTGAAGATGTCAAGAATGAAATACCAATACCTATTACATTGTAACATCTCAAAAACTGTTGTTCACTGAATGACAAAATATAAGGAGACGTCTTGCAGGGAATTGGATGTATCAATTGGGCTATGAAGGTGAATTGAGGGGAAAAGGAAGTGAATATGGAGTAATTATATTTAAAAGGCTGATTAGAGCAACCCGGTAGTAAACATTTGTCAATTGAAGCTTACCAACACTTAACTGTCCTTATTTGGAGGACTTCCCCAATATCTGAAGTATTGCATGTGCATAGCAACATAACTCACTCTTCTGAAAATAAAGCAGAAAGAGCCTCCCACTATCTGCCTTTAACTACCAGAATGGTTCTGTCTTACACTTTATTATGGAATGAGTGACAAATGTCTGAAGATTTAGTCTCTGTAACTACAAGGGCATACAGAGGTGCCTTGTGCTGCAGCATCCTGCCCACAATGTTCTTACTAAGAAGTTATAATTGTTCATCCTAAATCTTGGATTCTAAAAATACCTTAGTCCCTACTCATATTTCCAATTAGATCGTCCTGACTCTGATGGATTCCATGAGCTCCTGATATATCCAGTTTATTTCCTGTTGTTTGCAAGCAGGAAACTTCATTCATACAGAAAGCATGCAGAATGAGAATACCAGTCAGCAAAGAATCCAGCAGAAAACTCCATTGTCCACAGTCAATTAAAATGAAAGCTAATAGACAAATAGAATATCCCTTGAGCAATTAAGAGTTGGCCAGTCAGACCAGAAATATTGTTGGTGTTATTTACTTCATCTCAATCCATATGTTAGCAAGAAGTCCCCATATGCAAGCTTATCAGACCACTTCCTTAGTCTTGAAGTGAGATATCCATGCCTGCATACATATCTCACTAATTGATTAGAAATAGAATATTCAAAGGTGCTAGACTTGACTTAGTAAGCACAAAATCAATCTTTATAATGAATACATGAACTCAGATTGCCTTCATTTTATATATATATATATTTTTACCCTTGTTCTTCTAGTTCCTTGGGATTAATGTAGGCTCCTTATTATTCTAGTTCATTAGAACACAAAAGAGTAAAGCTTTTTTTACAAGTGAGTCCAAAGAGAAATTTAAAAAATAAACAAAATAGCTGTAAGTTGCAGAATGACAATACCCAAATCATATTTTTTTATTATAAGCATGCTAGACCACATCCTGGCTCTTGCATATTAGAATAATTTTTTTTTTCTAGAATGAAATAGAAGTATTAGGCATGAAATAGAATTATAACTTCCTTTAAATTTTATTTTAAATGTTTTTCTTTTTGTTAACCAGGTCACTGACTATCTAGGAGTAAATTAGCTTTCTTGACAAGCATCAAGAATATAAAACAACCAAAATGGTCTGATATATTTATTTCACATAATCCATCTTCTGGTAATTAATAAACATATTGAGGTCTGGAAGTGTTAGGGTATCTTCCTAAACTTCCTTTCTCCCAGTAGAGAATATGACAATTTTTGAGCCTTAATTATGGACTGAAGCCCTTATCTACCCATCTAATCTTATTGATGTTGATGATGTAGCTGTAAACATAAAACATGCTCAGGGAATGGGGAATGAGGCAGGAACAGGCACAGATCAGTGGCTGGGTAACCAGGATGCACAAGAACACTGAGAGGTAAAATCAGGCTTATCAGATAATTCAATGAGAGAAATTAAATCCTATATTTTTGTTGATATAAATTAGGAAATTTGTTTCACTCCTGATTATATATTCTTGCATTAAGTAAAGAGAGAATATAGACTTAGTATCACCTGTTGGAAGAATCCTTGTGTTTTCAAGGATTTGACTTTGACCCTCTTTTATATGTACCCTTCCATAAAGGGAAAAGAGTCCACAGGGTCAAAAGATGTGAACACTCAGAGTCCATGCTCACTGTTGAGGACTGGATTATGATCCACAAAAGGCATGTTCATATCCTAACCCCTGGTACTGTGAGTGTGAACCCATATCTAAATAGGGCCTTTGAAGATATTATTAGTTAAGTTCTGGTCCAGCTACATGAGGGTGGACCTTAATCCAATATGGCTGAAGTCATTATAACTAAAGGAAATTGGACATAGAAAAGAAAGTCTCAAAGAGGAGTAGGAAGCAAGACATCAAAGGGACCTGGGCATGGAAGAAGAAAGAGAGGACATCACCATGTGTCATAAGGCAGGGAATCAAGCCAAGGAACCTCATGGATTGTGGAAAGACAGCACCGGAATAATACCAACAAGAAGCAAATCGTCTTTGCCTCTGAAGCCATGAGCCAATACATTTCTCTTGCTAAAGTCAGACCTTTGTGTAGTATTTGTCATAGCAACTGTGAAACTAAGACATCCAACTTTCTAAACTAAACTGTAGACCAGGTTTGGAATTCCCTAGAAAATGTCTCTAAACATACTTCCAAAGCTGTGAGGTCCGATTCTGCCAGGCAGATGACATTACACATGTGGAAAAAGCCTAATCCCAGGGGGTGGGGGGGAGGGGGATGTCAAGGAGAGGAATGTTGGGGGAGTAGGTGTAAGATAGCACTTTTGGAAGGCAGCTATTCTCACCACTATATCACCAACGCTGCACAAGATAGCACTCTTGTTGTGTCAGACAGAATCAGGCAGCCAAGGGCCACCACTCCTTATACCGTCACATTCCAGCTTCCAGTTTTACATCATGAGGAGCCTGAGACTACACAATTTGAACCTGGCTTTCCAGGTTGTTATGAAGTTTATTTTCGATGTATAATTTTTAAATATTTAGACATTGGTATATGCATCACATTTTTACTCTTGCTGCATTCTCAACAATTTCCTGCTCAGTTCTGCAGAAATATGCATGTGGGTACTGACCAAGCAGAGATCTTAAATAAGTTTTCTGATTACCATGTTTTGGTAGACATTCCTCAGTTTTAAAAGTTCTATTGAGGGAGACAAAGTTGGATCTAAGCTAACTGGAGTAAATAAAAGCAAACATTTTCTTGAGACTAAATGAAGGAAATGTAAGCAATGAGCATAAAAATAGCAAGAGAAAGAGAAGGATGAAATAGTAGAAATGAGAAATTATACAATAAAAGGAGCCACATGTGTCATCATTCTGGGTACCTAGGATGAGTCACATGCCGGGAATAAGAGGTGGGAGGTGGAAGAAGAAGTGTAGGATGAAGCAGTGCTTGGTTTTTAAGACAATATGGAATTTTAATTAGGAAATATAATGGCCTACACAATGTTTTGTACAGTTTAGCCACCAGTAGAAGGAAATATTAATTTTTTAAAATTATTTTGCTTTAATAGGACATTGGCCTTTGTCAATTTTCTTTAAGCTTTTCCTAACTATAGAAATAGTATGTTTAGGATATTGCAAAAATGCAGAGAAGTTCAAAGAAAAAGGTAAAAATTATGACTCTTACAGAAGAAATAAATAAGAACATGTGATTAGTATATATATATATCTTCCCTTTTTGATATAGATGAAATCATGTATTATATGTATCTTACTTTTTCACTTAATTTT
>JAQZBX010003085.1:50243-67489 GCA_029593785.1 Cabassous unicinctus
GTATTTTTATCATTTCTTTAGAATTGACCTGTGAAGTGGACTCTCTGTATCAAATAGTATAATTACTTTTAAGACTCTTTTGCATGGTACTAAATGATCCTCCCAAAATTTTCTACCATTTTATACTCCTAACAAAGAACGGTAATTCTTGTCTCACTAACAGATTTTTTTTAATAACTTGATAGACTAAGAAAAGGAAGAAAGGTTAACTTTTGTAAATAAGTCTTTGAGTCTATGACATAAAATAGATAATAGCAAAATTTCAAGAGAAAAAAATTGTTTCATGCCAAAAGCCATATTTATCCAATTCATCCTTTAAAAATCTCTAATGGAAAAGTACACTCATGTCTTATTTTATCCTGATTGTTATGTTGTCATTCTAAATTATATTATTTTCCTTAAAAAGCCTCAATTTGGCTTTTATTTCAATTTTATAAGGAGATTTAAGAATCTCTGAAATATATAAGCAGTAGATATTTCGGTAGAATTCTTAAGAGAAGAAGCTAACTTCACAGAGACTCTCAGATATATAGCCCATTTAAACTTAAGTTCTAGTCCTGATAAGAAAAAAGAAAGAAGTGCAATTGAATTCAACCTACCAGCTGGATTTTCTGATACTGATGGAATATGTGGAAACTTGCACAAAAGCTCAGATTGTTCCTAAAGTCCTTCTAACTCTAAGTTGTATAACTTCAAAACTTTTTTTTAATCTCAGTATTTTCAATTTATACCATAAAGTTATACTTTGCCATCACTGCAAACCAAGATTTCTCTACAAATCCCAGGAATTTTTCAGATCACTTATTTGTTGCAATTCCCAACTCTTCGTGAGGAAGCAATCTTTGAACAAATGTTATTAACTAGAGAGAAAGGCAACAATAGTGTGTTTACTGAAGTTACATTTCTGGCCTTTGGTGAAATATTCAGGTTCACTCAGACAGATTGAGATAGGAAATGTTGCTCTTCAGGATTTTGTTAACTTAGTGAAGCCCTTCCTCCTACATAATATTCGGTCCTGAGAATGAGACAAATGTTTGCATGGGTAGGCTTTTCCTTTTGTTTTTTCTTTCTCCTTGAGAAGAGATCTTTGGTTGAAAATTTGGAGCTCTAAATGTGACTTGCTAAACAAATACCTTGCCTCACTGAAGGAGGAAGAATATGGACGATCTTCATCATTCTCATTGTCTTTGTCAAATTAGGTGGAGTTAATGTAGGAAATGATAAAGACAAACACCTATTAGATGTCTCACGGGCTAATCATTACAACAATAATTATAATAATTAACATTAATCAACATGAGATATGTATTGAATATTGTGTTTTCCAACCCATTTATTTAATACACTATTAGAGATTGAATCATGTCCCCCACAAAAGACACGCTCACAGCCCAATCCCTGGTCCTATGAATTTGGACCCATATGCAAACAGGAACTTTGCAGATGTTAGTAGTTAAGGTGGTCTAAAACTGAACTAGGGTGGTCCTGAAACCAATATGGCTGAAATCCTTACAGGCGACGGAAATTGGATATATAGAGAGAAGCCACATGGAGCAACCAGAAGCTGGAAGTCCAAGCAACCCATAAGAGAAAGAAGATGTCACCATGTGGATTGACATGTGACAAAAAAGCCAAGGACCAAGGATCACTGGCAGTGGTGCCCCGATTTTGGACTTCAGAAATCAGTCCTCGGAATCAGGGGCCAATATGTTGCCATTGCTTTTTTTTTTTTTTTTTTCTTTACCCCACCTACCATTTTAAGCTATTTGTTTTAACAGCTAAGAAACTAAAGTGAATTCCCAATGTCTTTGTAAGTTAGATATTATCCTTATTATCTTGATTTTGCGGGTATGTTAATTACCTAGCTTAATGGGCACACATCTAATTGGTGGAACAAAGACCTGAAACTATTTCAAAGGGACTCAAAAGTCCATGATCTTCACTGCTATGGTAAGTTTTATTGTTTAAGAAAATCAGATGGCTTCTCCTAAACATCTGTTGACTTTTACAAGATTTGATGCATACCTGTTTCAAAGAGTTTATTGCTGGAGTAAGGAAAAAGTATATATCCAAATTTTTGAATCCTAGAATTAATATGGAAGTGGAAGGGTCAAGGCCAACATCATCCAAGAAATTATATTTAGATAGGAAACTGATAAACAGGACATTTAAGTGACTCACCTAGAAACCATGGTTAGTGAATGATAAAACCAGAATTAAAATTCATATCTCCTGGATTCCATCAGAGCACCTATGTATTCCAATACCCATTTCTAAACAAAATTGCATGCTAAATTTGAGCTACATGGTAGTTTAACTAGATTAAGTTAAATTCATTGCATGAAGCCTAAAAAAGGAATTACAAATATGATTTTTTGTGCAAGCAGGCAAAATGGTTGATATCTATCTCCAAAATATAAAACTTGCATAGAATGACAGACTTATGAAATGTTCTTGACAAATTCAGCTAAGAGTTAAGAACAGTTTAAACCACTCAGGAGTCAGTAATATAACATTGTGGGTGAATTTTGCTTGAGGAAATGCTATAATTTGTTTTCTTTTAAATGCAATCCAGTTCCAATTTTAGTGCTTGCTGAAATCTTGCTACATACAGAAGTAGGATTAGAAGAGTGATGGAGTTTTTTACTGCCTCTGTTGAAGGTCTTCTGCTTCTTTGAAGAATCACAAAAACTGGTAACAAAATCCCCCTCTCCAATGAGAAATGTCTGATTTGTTAATTCCATAATTAACCATTTATAATTTGGTCCTACTTATAAAGAAAAGAAAGGACACAGGCAAAGTTTTAAATAACAGAGCAATATGGATTTTTGTTTACATTTAATGTTGGCTGTGAAATCTATGGGCTATGCATTTTGCTGCAGAAATAGGCTGATGTGTAAATTGATGAGGACTTTCTTGATGACGATCTTGAAATATCTACCAAAATTAAAAATATACACAAACTGATCCAGAAATCAATTTTGGAAATTCATGCTACAGAAGTACCCATATGTGTGAACAAAAATACTTGTGAAAGATACTCACTGTGGTTGTGTTAATAATAATTTAGAAATTTTAAGCCACATAAAAGTTAATTCACAAGGTCATGTCTAAATAAAATATAGACATAATATAATATTACAAACTATTAGAAGGCCTTTACAAAGAATGAGGTAAATTATTTATGTTAATATGGAAGTTTATGTGGACATAGAAATATCTCCAAAATATATATTTTAAGTAAAAATAGTAATTCATAGAAAAAACTAATATAATTCCATATAGGATTTAAATACATGAATAGATACAGGATAAGTAGTTATAGATTGGTAGATCGATAGAAATAGATACAGATACATATTCATGCAAAATTATTTACAGGTAACTTTATAGGAGGAAGAATGGGATTAGAAGAATATTCACATTAAATAATTATATTCAGTTGTTAAGAGATTTAGCTTACTTTTCAAGGCACAATTAATAATAAATTTAAGAAATCTTCAACTTTGAAATTTGATTTAGTGAGATGGTTCTTTATGATAAGATGGAAAATGAAACATTTTTTAAAATAGCCCCGAGATTCCATAATTGCCTTTAAATGACCAAACTGAATACAACCACTTAAGAAATTATTTCAAAGGCTTTTCTTCCAGGATATAACTCCTCAAAACCCTCTCCTTTGAAACTTTATGGTTAATAGCTTTTTATTGCCTACTTTCTGCTTCTTGTAAGATGTATTTGTCTTAAATATCTTGTACTTTTTCATTTTCATCTACAACATATTTAAGTCTCAAAGTGTTTGAATGATTTTATTACCTACTTCAAGAATGTGAGGTGATAATCACTAAAGTCTGATCCACCACTGCTGAACAAATAATTTGTTGAAGCTTTGGAATAGCAATGTGATGGCTATTACTGAGCAAATATTTCTATTATAAAAATACCCAGTTTGGGGCTTTCATCTTATGGAATAAAACATCAATGACATTGAAAGTTTTACTTTGTGGAACACAATTTTTAATTGTTTCATCAAAATTACTGCTCAGAAAATCAAGTTATTTACTATCTGTGATATTTAATTTTTTGTTATTGTTTAGTGGCATCAAAATCTCATTTTAAGATACTTCAAGTATTCTATAGCATTTTGTATACAATAGTCTTTTGGATAATCCGATATCACAAAGATTGATGTGGTTTGAAAAATGACAAAAAGGAGGCCATTTCATCTTTTAAACCCATGACAAGGCAAAGAAAGTTCTTTGCTTCAGAAATCATCGTCCATTAATCTAACATCATCTGATAATGTTTTATTAAAAACAAAATGAACAAACAAAAAATAACTAAAATCTTGATCCAAAATGATGATTCTCAGTGTCTCTGCTTTTGGTGTCAGAATCAACAATGTCTGTGCCATTATTGCTTTCTAAAATCCTGCTTTGTTTTGATTAAATTTAATGCACCAGTAATGGATATTAAGAGGTTCAGTATGTAGTTTTTCATGTATTTGAATGCAAGATTGAGACAAATATATTTCTCAAATGAATATATCTTCTGTCATTTAAATGTAATGTTATGCATAGAGGTTAGAAACATTTGTGATAATAGTGATTAAGATCTACAATTTGCAGAACCTTTAGAGACAAATTATTATATAATCAAGCACTTGTAAAAGAAACTTAATCATATTTAGGCTGAAGGTATAAAGGAAACTAACATTTGGTGAAAGTCTACATTGTACTGGGAAGGAGAAGTTAATAGCATTATCATATTTAAACCTTCAAATAGCCAAGTGTAGTAAGGAACTGAATATCATAGATGATAAATAGAATGTCTAAGATCATACATCTAATAAGGAGAAGAGCTGGGAATTGAACCTAAGACTGTGTAACACAAAATCTGTGTGCCACCTGTTTTATTTATTGAAAATAATAATGATAAATATGTATATATTTCAAATAGGACATGTTATTATTACAATATATATTAAATTATAATATAAGTTCTATGAGATCACCGGACATGTCTACTGTGTTCACTCCTATGTGTACCCCATACCCAGCACACTTCCTGGCATGCTGCAGTTATCAAGGAATATTTACTGAGTGCTTGAATGGAAATAAGAGGTAATTAGCACCCACTTGAATGTCAATAATATGCATTATAACATGAATAATGTAACTTCATAATTTCAATACCATTCCGATGTTTCAGAGATCTTTCTAATATTTCAGCACTGATCTCATGTGTTTTTTACATGGACTTACTTTCTATGCCAAATACTTAATTACCTATCACTGAACAAACGTTTCATCCACAAGGTAGACATTGTTGATACAAACAGAGTGAACACAGCTGAATCAGACACTGCTGCAGATTCCTATTCACACAATACACCAGGACTAAATAGTTTATGATTTAAACACATAAATGCCAGCTCTGAGTTTGGAAATGGAGATTTTGGTCTATGTTGCAAAGGCTTACATATGCTCAAACTTAATATTTAGCAAAGTGCTTTTACAATTATTGTCATCTGATCTTACCCAATTCTGTGAGAAAAGAAAAGCATACGATTACTATTTTACTTATGAGCCTCACATGATGAGTAAATATCATGAATGTTTAAGTAGTAAAACCAAAATTAGAAGTCAGGTCTCAACCCAGTACTGTCCTTTATGTCTTACTATCACCACTCAAGTTCCTATATCTTTGAGTGAGGACAGATCAAGGATGTTTAATATCAGTATGTTTAGCAATTCTGAGATGAGAGATAAAAATAACCAAACAAAAAATACCACGGAACAGCTATTTATTGCAGTTGAATCATTAGAACTTTGATTTTGGCTTTACCACACAGCTATCATCCCTTCCCCTCCTTTTTTTCTTTCAAAGATTTTACCCACTTTTCTGGGTCCTTCGGTATCATTTTGATGAATTTTGGAACTCATCTCCATGAGAAACATTACTTCCATTTTCATACTAAATGTGGAAAAGGTTATATAATGATATATGTAGTTGAAATAAATGTAGTTCATAACTGGTATTACATTACTATATTAAGTGGGACAAAAAGAAGGAACCAAAGCCTTAATTAAACTGTGGTTAATGGTTATTGGAGATTAAAGTATTCCTGTGGAGTTAATGAAGACAAATGTAACAGCATTTTCCAAAGCTGTCATTGTTTTATTCTTAATCTTTATAAATAAGACCTTCCAGATTTTAAACTCCTTTATAGAAAGAACAATTGAAATAACTATCCAGTAATGATTCCAAAATTGCCAGTGTAATTCAGAAGGGTAGTAAGTAGTTTCCAGAAATGTTCCTTTCATCAGACTTCATAATATTGCCAAAGTAATAATGCAAATTTGTTGAAAGAAAGAAAAATATATTTGGTGAAACAAATTCCAAAGAGTTTAATTTATTTCATCATTTGAGGAATAAAATTCCAGTTACAAAATTGGAAAACTGGTTAATTCCACCACAGTCAAGTGAAAATTTGTATGACTTGCTTTTCTAATATTGCACATGTTATTCATGTATGTAAACTGTAACAAATGAAAGAATCATTAGAATTTCTTGTCATTTAGTTTTCTAATTAATGTGTATTAATTTAGACATCAACTCCTATATTGCTGAAATGTCATAAGAAAAACAATTACCAGATGTAGAAGAGAAAATTTTCATGTATTATAGTTTGGTGGTCTCTATAAATGGAAATACCGATTTCATAATTTATCCTGAATGAAATCTTTAAGACAATGGTTGCTTGACCACCTACATTAAAAGTTATAGAAAATGGATTCTTGAAGACATCCTACAATATAAGAAACAAAAGATTTGAGTTTAAGGGAAAATAAACATATCTTTACTATACTTATTTTTAGAAAGTTGTGGGAAAGCAGAATAAAATGAGGTATTTAAATATATAGTGAAGACCAAATACAGAAACCCAAAAACCTATTATCTTTCATGAATGTGACGTTTTCTTTGCTGAAAGTAGAGTGTCTTGGGGGCGGGGCGGGGGGAGGGAAGAAACAAAACTGAAATGAAAAGGAATTGTCCCTTACTGTAGTAATTTTCATAAACAGATGTCTGCATGGCAAAAGGAAAATAAAAAATTGGAAAGATAATGGCATTTGGCTGGTACGTAGATGAGGTCACTGACTCCCTATAGCAGGTGTGCCCTCGGTTTCCTTTTTTAACATCCTTCAAAGTTCAAGTGAATCTTTCCTGATCCAATCGTTTTGTCACAATGTTCTTGTCTCTTGTGAGCTTGGTAAACTGTTTTCTTTATTATGAAACTTCTGATGAAAATAACGTTTTATGAGTTCTTACTAAGTGGTGGGCTCTGTTTTGAGTATCTTTGAATTAACTCATTTAATCCTCACCAAGTTGGCAGCTAATATTATCTTCACTTTACATGGAGGAAAACTTAGGCAAGTTAAGGAAATTGGTCATGCTCTTATAGCTAGTAAACAATGCAGTATCCCAACCCAAACACACTGACCCAAGAGCCAAGCTCTTAACCTTCAGGCAATGCTTGCCTGGCAAGGGAGATTAGTTCACACCCACAATTAAATGGATAGGACACAGATGCTTAAGAGCTAAAAAACATGCCTTTGTTTAAACTGTTTCTTCCTCTGTATTGTTTATCAAAACCCTACCCATTTTCCCAACTCTTTCATGAAATCATTTTGGATTCTTATTCTAATTGTAGTTAGAATTTTTGCTGTATTATGTAGTTTACAAAAGTTTAAAATATGAGCACTCTAAATATCTTTGCTTTATCAACCAGGAAATAACTATAAGTGGTTAGGAAACACTCAACTTGAGATATCCCCACAACATCAAGTACCAAAGGCCAAGAAGTTAAAATTAAATAAATTCAATCATTAAACTGTCACAATAGGCCTGATAAAATATATATTAATAAAAGAGATTCTAAAAGTCATTACTTTTCAGGAAAAGTGATTTTTATATCCATGCATCTCCACATTTCTCTTGCTGTCCCCAGCCAGGTTTTTCAATTAAAAACAACAAAAAATTATGGATTGCTTATTATGTCTGACACTAGTCTAAGTAGTTTACAGCTATTATCTGATTTTAGCTTCATAATAAGTTTATGAAGCAGGTATTATTATCCCATTTTACCAATGACAGCACTGAAGCTCAAAGATATTAACTTAATAGATTCCATACTGCTGCTAAATTTTAGAGCCAGTAATCACTCACTTTCTTATTTAATTATTTTTATATCAATGTCACAAATTACTCAGTTAACTCAATATAATAACTATAATAACAATAAATTTGCTTTAGTCAAGTTACACTTCCTCCTTACTTTTGTTAGTTCCTCAATCTTGAGGGATTTGGGATGATGTCCACTCTGAGTGCTTCAAGCTGAGAAGGCACATAGATATTATGGAGCAGAGGAATGGAATTGTTTTGCTTGCAGTTGAATATACTCCTTGTTTTGGGATGAGGCTGATCTATCATGATCGTTTTATTAGTTATCCAGGGTAAAGCCTGAAGAACTGGGGAGTGGGAGCTGATACCTGATGTTAGATGGAAGGCAGAGTTTGAAAATGATGAGGTTGGATATTTAGTTGAGAAGATTTCCAAACTAAATGTGGAAAGCATGGTCTGGCTTCTCCTTGAAGCTTATAGCAAAATCCAAGAGCAAAAGGGGAAGCTGAGAACTGAACTCCTGGACACAAAGAAACAAGAAATTGATGGTTTGGGAAATTTGGAGCTACCAGAGGTTTGTAAGTTTCACAGGTCTACAGCTGGAGGGGAATTTTGCCCCAAGAAAGACTGCATGCCTTTAACTGATTTTGGTGAGATTTTTGTATTTAGCACTGTTACCAAAATTATTTAAGGCTTTTTGAAATATTGTGATGGAATGAATATACTTTGCAACCAGAAAGAACATCTTTTTGGGATCCAAAGGGTAGAGAATGACAGCTTGGAGCATTTTGTGGATCCCAGAAAATATCATGTCCTTAGAGCTAATCCATTCCTGTACATGTAAGTCTATTGTAGGTGGGAACACTTGATTAAATTCCTTCTGTTAGGGGCCTTTGATTAGATTGTGTGAGCCATCATGGGTCTTAAGCCTCTTACTGGAGTCCTTTATAAGTGGAGGACTAAAAGCAGCAGACACAGGAAAATAGCTATGGAGGAAGAGAAACCCCGAGAGCCTGAGAGAGAGGTCCTGGAGGCCTGAGGCCGGAACCAGCAGAGCACAGAGGCAAAGAAAGAGGCCCCTGAGAGGATGGAAGAGACAAGTCCAGGAGGAGAGGGGAGAGATGAGCCATATACCTCATTGCCAACAGCTGAGCTTAGAGAGAAAGTAAGTCTGGAGGAGAAGGCAGAGACATGCAGAGCAGCCATTACGGCTACTATGTGCCTCTTCTCCCACAGCTGCAACATGGTAAGACAGTATCTCTTCATGAACTGTAAGCTTTTAACCTAATAAAATAAATTCCCATTATAAAAGCTAACCCATTTCTGGTATATTGCTCCCAGCAGCATTTAGCAAACTAAAACATATGACATTTATATCCCATAGAATTATGTAAAGTTCAAGATGTCCAAAAGTCCCTTTCTGTCAAGACACCTGACCTTTTCCCACCTTTTCCTTCTTACTAGAGTTATGTTATTTGACAGGTAGAACATAATTTATATACTTGCTTTGCTTCTCCTGTAAAGTTCTCCTCCTCCTCATCCTACTTCTCCTTTTTATTTTTCCTTCTGAAACTCTTTTGATTGACTAGTCTAGTACCCACTGCTGTTAACCTATGGAGGGCTTTGCTTCCTTAGAAATTTGAGAAGGTGTGACTAGAGGAATCATGTTTTGGGTTTGGTAACTCTGAGTAATATTACACTGATGTTTGCTTGATCATAAACCCCTAATCATTCTGTACAGTTCTGTTTCCTTTTAGTGTGCTTTCTCCATCTCTGCTCTGTCTCCACCTACGTATGAAGAGCACTAATCTGTTTTAACTGCATTCCAGGTTTGTTCTCTGCTGCTGTTTATGAGGAACAGCCAGTGCACTAGTCACACCTTTCTGATTTCTCTCAGCATGTGTATCTGGGCTAAACAAGGTATTTTCCTCTCAGAACCTTTTGGCAGCACCACTCTGCTTGGGCCAATTCCTTTATGTTCTGAGAGGAATTCGTAAGTTACCTCATTAAGTTACCTCATGTCAGCCCATTATTTTCATTTATCCAAACTAGCCACATCATGGGTCTTAATCCTCTTACTGGAGTCCTTTATAAATGGAGGACTAAAAGCAGCAGAAACAGGAAAATAGCTGCAGAGGAAGAGAAACCCCGAGAGCCTGAGCGAGAGGTCTAGTTCCCACTGGTTGGGAATGGTATTAACTAGTGCAGTGTTTGGGAGAAAATAACTAAATAGACTGATTTCCTGGGAGGCATGGATTGGTTGCTCCTTTTATTTCAGTGTCTTCAGTGACTTACACAAGGACTGGGCAGTGCAGTGGGATTGGATTTGGAGAATGAACTATTTCATACATTAAAATTAGTTATTGAGAAGTCATGAATGACTTTTCTACTTACAAATTTATTACTTATATAAATCACGGGCCTTACATTATCAAATTCACTAATCTAAATCTAAGAAGTGTGCTAATACCATGTTATCTATATTAGCTGCAAGATGTGGTGTTTAAGAGAATGAATTCTAGAGTCAGATTATATGGGTGAATCTACAACTTACAAAATAATTTGACTTTTGGCAAGTTACTTGATCTCCATTTTCTCAGTTAATTCATATAGTTTTATAATAAATATAAGGTCCTCTAAAATAACATAGCACACAGTAAACTATTATAATTTTTAGTAACTATTATCAGAGCAGAATAGGTGAAAGTTAAATCATTTAAGCTGTAGGTCTAGCTTGAAAACTTGACTTGGGGACCAGAAATTTAGACACGGGAAAGGGCTTTGGGCTGCAAGAAAAAAAAACCACAACAGTTCCTTCAAAAATATTTGTTGGTCAATTGGCAATTAAACTATAAAAATAGATAATAATACTAAAATATGTATACTCTGTGCCAAATCCAAATCTTCCGATAGCCACTGTCCCCTTTATATCAATCTATGTTTTAAGTTCGCTGGTATTAGCTTTTACTTATGTTTTTTCTCTTGAGAAGGAGATTTTTTTTATTATTCTTGGAGAGAAAAGTTGAGTGAGCCACAGAGAATGTGCACAGAACACTATTGAGAGTCACCTGAAAGAACACATTCCGTTCAAATGTGACACCTGTTAGGGAGGGCATCCTGCAATCCCAACTACACACAGCATCTATTGACTGCAGTTCTCTGTCCCTTTTTTCCTGCAGAGCAGATCCAAGCACAAAGCTCCCACTGTCTTCAAAAGGAAGCTTTGTGCTTGGATGAGCTTGGCAGGAAGAAGATGAAAAACTGACCCCGGGTTTCTGTTCTTTTCCCAGGTGCATTTGTCCAGGAGATACTGAGCTAGGACATGTGAATGCTGCATAATTTTTTATATGCTGATGTACAGGTTGCTCAAGAACAGGGTGTGAATTTTAGATTTTGTTGCATTGAACTATATTGTCACATACCTACAAGTAGCCCTGAAATTGAACCTGTCACGTTGTTAATGTAATAAAAGCAAGTATAATATAGGTTTGGAGATTTGGACATCGTTACATAGAGTGTATGTTCAACTGTATGACAAAATGGTCTGAATACTTCTAAATTATGTGACAATCCCCATGTTGTTTTTGGTTTGACTTTGGGAGTATATGAAATAAGGAGTTTGGGATATTGTTCCCATTTTTTGCTCAATTCCTCCTTGATTTCAATCCATGAGGTAGAAAATGATCACAATTCTCAAGTAAATCTCTGTCTTAATTGTAATGTTTAGCTCACTTCCTCTCTAGATTCCAAGCCCTATAATCAAGCATTTCTTAACTGTGTTTGGATCTAATGAACTTCACAGAATCAATGTAAAACTTCCCAGTTAACTGCAGCTGGCTTATCTGCTTTGGAATCTAAAGCAATATTTAATCATTCTAGAATATAAAAATGGAAAAAAGCTGCTTTGCAACACACACACATACACAAACACACTCAGAGTTTTGGAGAACGGGAATAAAGGAATTTCTCAAGATCGCTTACTCAAAAAGCTTAATTATAAACCCCTTATCCAAAACAGCTTTTCATTTTCTGTAATCGCAACCTGGAGTCATTGAGGTAGTTCAAACATCCTCATATTCTCTATGTGTGTGTGTGTGTGAGTGCCTGTTTGTGGTTGTGGGGGTATATGTCTCCGGGTAAGGGATGGGGTGGGGAGGGTGATGGTTCCAACCTGGGTGAAAACCACTGGACTATACTTTTTGGAAAATGAAGAAGATGGAGTCTGGGGTAATTTAAACTGTGATTTAATCACTGAGAATGTGTTAAATAATACCTCTAAGTCCTTTTTATCTTCATAGTTCTATGAATTCCTAAAGACCACCCTCTACTTTTCAAGTGTGACTGAATTTAAAAAAAATTTTCCCAGGGTAGCTTTCAAAAGCAATTCAAGGTTTGAAAGATTCAGAGAATACATATATCCAAGGGACTTTCTGAGTTTGAACTGTTTTCTTTTGCAGTGAATTTTATATTTGAATTGTATTTTCTGTGTAACAAGCCATAAGCCCAGGAGTCAAGGAATATGTCTTGGCATACACTCAACTATACCAATAAACTGGTGGAACTCTGTGAAGGAAAATTAGAAAATAGTAAGTAGGTTTTTTCTAATGCTTTACTTGGAATGCATAATAGAAATAGATTATACAAACTTCTTTGTCTCAGAGGAAGCATATGCATTTCATTAAAAATAATTTAATTTAATTTAAAATATCTGATCATAGAATTCACTCTATTTTCTAAGAAATAAACACTATAAGGTTTACTTACTTTTTTGAAAAATGAAGTCATAAATTGAAATATGTGTCTTTAGAAGTTCTCTGATTAAGTGAAGAGTATAGCAATAGAATGCTTAGAACAGTTCATAAAATATTTCTCCTCCTTAGTCATGTTTTTTCCATAATAAGTTCTAGTTTTCATGATTAAAAATTCCAAACATACACAAAAAAGGACAGCAAATCTCCATGTGACTTTCACCCATATTATCTGTGTCACATTTTTTTATAATTCCACTGCCCTCCCCCACTCTCTCTTTCTCTCTCTCTTTTCTCCTGTCCTCTCCTTCCTCCTCTCCTCCTCTCCTTTCCCTTTCTCTTTCTCCCTGGTATGGAAAATTCTAAGGTAAATCTCAGACATCATACAAATTCACTCTTAAATACTTCAGCTGGCATTTAAAGATAATTTTATAAAAAGTAAAGATTAATAAATTTTCTTATATACCATAATGACATGTCACAAAATATTCACAATATTTCTTTCATATCATTTAATATGTTGACCTGGTTAGTATATTCTAAAAGACAATGGTTTCATGCAGTGGTTTGTCTGATGTATTTCTAAATTTGTTTTAACCTAATTGAATCTACATTAATAGAGAAAATTTGTATAATTAAATGGTTTCATGAAAAACTGGTTTGAAGACATACCCTCAATCTATTTTACATTTCAGTGATTCTAATTTATTCACTAATCTCAAAATATATACATTTGCTCACATTATTCTATCCTCCTGGAATGTCCCTTCTCTTCTTTCTCATCTGGTGAATATTTGCTCATAATTTCATGCCCATTCAAATATAAACTGATCTCTCTTCTCTTCCCTAGCTCTCTCTTCTACTTCCAGGTAGAATTTGTCATCACTCCCTCAAACATTCTGGAAGCATTTTGTTGAGACCAACAACATAAAAATTAGATAATTGGACTATATTTTCGAGACGGGCACACATTCTTATTTTATGACATCCTATTTCAATTATGTGTATCTTATGTTACCCTAACATAATGTCATAAATATGTACTCTGAGATTCTCTTCTCTACTTTACCTTCACATTTAGATCCACAATCCACGTGGAATTGATTTTTGTTTATGATGGTAAGTAGATGATAAGCCTTAGATATTTTCATTTAGTTACTCAATTGGTCCCTTTATTGAAAAGGTCATGAATTAAAGTTAAATATTATCATACGTTTTGTGCACGTTGGGGAAATCTATAGGATATCTTTTTTTTTTCTTTCAGGTTACACAGTGAACTTTTTTGAATGGTGAACCACTAGTAATGAGGAAATAAACTATAGCACCTGATCACGAAATACATTATTGGTTATGGAATTATTATTTCGATTAGAAATTTGCATTTATATTCATGAGAAAGAATAAATAATAACTGTCTTCTTTGTGATGACCTTGCAAGTTTTGAAATTGATGTAATGCTGGTGCCATAAAACGACTTTGGCAACACTCATCTATTCTTATACTCTGTAAGAGCTTGTGTAAGACAGGTGTTACTACTTTTGTGAATATTTGGTAGAATTTACAGGCAGAAAGGGAATCCTGAAGTAGTCTGTGTGTGAACATATTAAATAAGGGACTGAAATTTTTAAACTAGATTTAGAAATGTTCTTATTTTCTATTCTTCCATGCATTGGTTTTGAAATCTTCTTTTTTCCAAAACATTGTCCATTTTGTTTGCTTGTCAAATCCATCTCTTAATATCCTTTCTTTACTTTTCAATGGCTATATCTCTTCTAGTGATGTCCCTTTTTCATTTCTTCTACTGATAATTTATTTTCTAACCTTTTTTCTTGATCTTTTTTGCTAGTGGTTTTTATTTTAATTAATGTTGCACAGGAAAATATTTGGCTTTATTTATTTTCTCAATTACTCATTTTAGATTTCAATCATTTTTTTCACTTTATTAATATTTTTTGCCTAATTTTGTTGAAGGTTTTTTTTTTGCTCTTCTTTTTCTAACTTGTGCTAAACTAGAAATATGCTTAGATTATAAATTTTCAAGTGGTTTTATTCTGTGCCATATTCATTTATGGCTACAAATTTCTGTCTAATTATTGACTTTTTTTCATCCACCAAGTTCTCTTATTTCAAAAATTTATTATTCAATTTAAAATGTTTTCTAATTTCCATTGTGATTTCTTTTGTTTTGTTTTGCTTTTGTTTTTGACTCCCGGCTTCTTTAGAAGTATATTGCTAAATTTTAAAATATATTGGCATTTTTCTTGTTATCTTTCCTGAATTGATTTAAACTTAAGTTCACAATCATCACAGATGATTCTTTGAATGATTCCAATCCTTTAAAAAGTTTTGAAGATTGCTTTATGAACTAGCATATTGTTAATTTTGGTGCACTTTTATTTGCACAAGGAAAGTATGTAGATTATGAAATTTCTGGTTTCAGAATTCTGTAGAATTCATTTAGAATGACCATACTAATTTTGTGCTTCCAATATTCAGTGTCCTTTCAGATTTTTGTCAGCTTATTCTTTCTTTACTTAGAGAGTTGCTGTACATTACTTAATCTTGATTGTGGATTTATTTCTTTTTCCTTTTGTGTCTTTTAGAATTTTATTTCTCTCGTTCTATTCTATATTCTATAGCCTATAAGCTGCATTATTTGCTGCATACATACTTTAGAACTGTTACATAGAATGCATTGGCCCCTTTATCATTGTGGAAAGGCCCTTTGACAATAGTAATTCTCCTTGCCTTAAACACTACTTTATATGATACATTTGTAGAAACACCAGCTTTTATGGGAGTTGCATGGCATATCATTTTACACTTTTTAAAATATTTTTATTCAGCTTATATATTCTTATATTTAAAATCCCTTTTTAAAGTAGCATATAATTGGGTTTTATATTTTTGCCAATCTGGCAATTTTGTTCTTTTACTTGTAATACATAGTCCATTTACATTTAATGTAATTACCAATAAAATAATAAATCAACCATCTTACTATTTGTTATCAATTTGACCCAATTTTTTAAATTACAGAAGTTGTGAACTTACAAAACAATCATGCAATGGGTGGAATTCCCATACAACACCCCTTCACCAACACACCATACTGTTGTGGAACATTTGCTACAGATTATGAAACAATATTATCAGACTATTAATGCTAATTATGGTCCATAGTGTATACCTGGCATATTTTTTCCATACGCCCCTAATATTAACACAGTACACCTTTGGCATTGATGCAAGAATATTATAGTATTGCTGTAAAGTGTAGTTCATAGGTTACATTAATTGTATTTTCCCCAAGTTTTTCACATTCTAACCAACCTGCAATAGTGACAAACATCCATTCTAGTTCACTAAAGGACATTTTTGCATTAGTACTATTAACCACAATTCTCATCCACCTTTGGGTTCACTGTATTATTCAGTCCCTAGTTCATTCTCTAGCTTTCTTTCAATTGACATTTACATCCCTAGACTACCCTTTTCAGCCACAATCCCATTTATAAACCAGCTGTTACTCACTGTAATGTATTACCCTCAACTCTACCTATTTCCACACTTTTACAGTCAAGTTAATTAAAACTTCTACATATATTAAGCATTAATCCTCCTCGTAGCCCTCTTCTTATCCCCTAATAACCTATACTCTAGATTTTAACTCCATGCATTTATTCTACATATTTAATTCATATTAGTGAGAGCTTGCAATATTTGTCCTTTTGTGACTGGCTTACTTCACTTAGCACAATGTCTTCAAGATTCATCCATGTTATCACATGTGTCTCAATTTCTTTTCTTCTTACTGCAACATAATATTCCATTGTATGTATAGACCACATTTTGTTTATCCATTCATTGGTTGATGGGCACTTGGGTTGTTTCCATCTTTTGGCAATTATGAATAATGCTGCTATGACCATTGGTGTGCAAATATCTGTTTCTGTCACAGTTTTCAGTTCTGCTAGACATATTCCTAGTAGAGGAATTGCTGGATCATATGGCATTTCTATATTTAGTTTCCTGAGTATCTGCCAAACTGTCTTCCACAGAAGCTGCACTATTTTATAATCCCACCAACAGTGAAGGAGTGTTCCTATATCTCCACATCCTCTCCAGCGCTTACTGTTTTTCTGCTTTTGTTTTTTTTAAAATAATGACCAGTCTATGCAGTGTGATGGTATCTCGTTGTCATTTTGATTTGCATTTTCTCAATAGCTAGTGATTTGGAACAGTTTTTCATGTGCTTTTTGGCCATTTGTATTTCCTCTTTGGAGAAATATTTATTTAAGTCCTATGCCCATT